>LBNU01027923.1:31250-68350 GCA_014162995.1 Artemisia annua | reverse complement strand
TTTGCAAAGTTCAGGGACTAAACTTGTAAACTTTTGAAACTTTTCATCAAAGGACTAATTATGACAACTTGTGATTTCTAAAGGACTTTGGTTGACTTTTCTTTCAAAATTTATGCTTAGGGACTAGATTTGACAAGTTTTGAAAGTTGAGGGACTGAAACTGCCAATTGTGCAAACTTTCTTCGTTTTTCATTTGTTTTCAAACATTTTGCATCTAAAACATATAAAACACAACCCTGTGATATTTTCAGTATTTTGATGCATATTTGAGTGTTTTTGGATGTTTTGGCAGTTCAAATAGAATCAAAATGATGAGTATTTACACACTCAATACTCAGCAATACGGGCGAGGGACTTTGAATTTTTGTTGGTCGACACTACCGGCAAAGATCCTTACTACGTGACGCTCGTGAATATGGAAAAGGACCGTATCATTGAAAAATACGGGTTGCCAAAGCGTACGGAATGAATAAATGTGTTGTGGTGTAATGTTTTTTTTATGTCTTTTTATTTCGTAATGCTTTTTATTTTTATTTCGTAATGTATTTTTTTTTATTTCGTATTGTATTTTTAATTTCGTAATGTATTTTTTTTCGTAATGTAATATATTTTAAGAATTAATGTTATGGTTTTTAAAAAAATGAAGTATTAGTTTTAGTTAGGGTTGAAATTGAAAATATATGAAAAGTTGAGTTAAAGTGAGTTAAAACTGAGTTATTGTTGTGGCTGTTTTTTTCTGAGTTAAGGTTAAAGTGTTAAAGCTGATGTGACGCTAACATGACGCTGAGTTAAGTTGTAACTTAAGTTATTGATGTGTTTGCTCTTAGACAATTAAGCTATTAAATCATAACTTGGTTTATTTTTTTATTATTTTTTTTATTAGATATAACAAACGTTATTAGCCTTTTTCACATTACAAATTTAAAGAAGTTTTATATATCAAATAATTAACTAAAATTCTTCGAAATTATTGCATCAAACACCTTTCATGTATAAGGAACTTTTTATCGTAAGATTCATTTTTCAATTAAAACTACACATATTACTAAAACCACAAAATACTGACTTAACCAAATAAACGAAGATGTACGTTGAGGGGGTTCACGTAATGATAGTTCTTTGTTTTCAGATTAGTGAAGCCATCAGTGATTATGTATTTTATAGCCGTGTCAATCATAATTCAGAAACCGTGTGATTTCTTTTCCTTCACAATATGAGAACGCTTGCATTGAATCTTTCCAACAAGTTAAAAGATAGAAAAGAGTTTGGAAGAGCAATGTAATGAATTTTGGGAAGTGTTAATGATTAATTCTTCGATATTGATTTTGATTTTGTTCCTGGAACCGTAGTTTTAATTTTAAAATTGAATATCTGATGTTGAATAGACGTGATTTTTTGTAGGAGTAAAGGATGTCTCGTTCAACTTGAGATGACCTGGAGTTTATTAGATGACGTGGAATTGACTTGACTTTAATTATATCCTGTCATTAATCATATAGTGTCTAATATATAGTATGGAGATATGAGAATTAGTCGTAAAATCTAAATTTATCACTAGCTTTGTGATTTTTTTTTCTNTTTTTTTTTTTTTTTTTTTTTTTTTTTTTTTTTTTTTTTTTTTGAACGGCGAGATTTTATATAAACACCCTAGCAAGGAGGTAGGGAAACAAAAAACAATTACATTGGAAGAGCATCACTAGCTTTGTGACTAAATATGCATGTTAGCAATCTGTTGGTTGCAACCGCATGCAGCCATAATACTTCGCAATCCAAATGTCTGACATTCTGAGTTCTTTAGAACTGAATTTCTAACTTCTTTGGTTTCATACAGAGATGACATTTATTTCATGATTTGTAAGTTTGAATAAATTGTGAAATATCGTAAGTTTTACACCTATAAAGAGTTCACTTGGACTTTTGTTCCGGGTCACAAGGACACAATGAAAGAAACTTGTGTGCCAAAATCTAATTGAAGCAGTCAATTATCATATTACATATTAGAATATGAAGTTCTATAACTAATTAGATAAATCGTAAACACTAATTTCAGTTGACAAGAAAATATCACATTTGGTTTACACTAGTGGGCCGGTCCATAAATTAACGTGTTGCATACTTGCATTTCCATTACGAGTAATAGGTAACTTCGTATTAAATATCAAATACTTGCTAAAATAAAAATAATAATTATTGACGGGTATAAACACTCTAAAACCATGTCTACACGTGATCCATCGATTTTAATTTGATTTCCAACGTATTGAATACTTTGAAATTAAACGTGATCATATCATGCATACGCATGAAGTTGCATAGCATGTTCCTTCCTTTGACAAATAATATTGAAATACTAATCGCAGTCAAAAAAGCCACAATTACAAGAACTGGTCGACAAACGAAACCCATATTTTTAATAAATTAGCTATTTACGACTGTATATGTTTTACATGTTTTATTAGTTTTATATTTAGCTGACTACCGATTTAATGGTTATAAAAAGTAATTGTGTGTTTAAATTTTCATATAGTATATTATTACAAATATAACTATTTTGTTTGAACTTAGAAAATACATAATGTTTATGATACAATGTACAATTACAAAGTCACATTCGTAACATTCATTTTAATACTAAAATTTTATATGCCATTAATGTACATTATAATGTAATTAATGTAATTTAGAATCTAAATTTAAAAATGATTAAAAGTAAAATGTGTGTAACCTAAAAAGGTTAAAATTTCCGTTTATAAACATCTTAAACACATTATAGATACTTATATGTATAGATAATAAATAAAATGAATCAAACATGCGATTTTTATACGAGAGCCTTTATGTTATGATATTTGATAAGATCAAATAATATCATATTTTGAATATCATTGTCCATGTTTATTACTCTATTTTATCGTATTTAATTGATATTTAATACTGATTTGGTTCCTATTTGCATTTTAATACAAAATGGAGTAATCGAACAGAAAGACACAGAAACGATCAAGAATAAAGCTTAAGTAGGGGAAAAATCCATTCGAGCCTTCTACGGCGTAACCAAATGTCTTATGTTACGCCATACAGTATATCAAGATGAGAAATTTGTATTCAAGACCTATACAGCGTATATACATTTATTGTGTTAAGCTATAAAAAAGAAGATAGGGATGATTTTCTATTCGAGACCTCTATGACGTAACAAGGTTTTCCTTGTTACGGCGTAAAGAAATGAAGACTCTATCAAATTTTATTCGAGAGCTATAAGGATTAAAGGATTTCTTGGTGTTACGTCGTAGAAAAAAGACTTAAGGAAGGATTTCTCTAGATGAGAGCTCTACGACGTAACCAGGTTTACCCGTTATGCCGTAGCATCGACGAGACTTTGGACTTATGCTACATTAGAGTCACTAATTAAAGAATGATTCAACATTGCACTAGTAGATAATGTCATTAGCATAAATAGGGGATTAATTAGGTTAATACTTCTTGTCTCTTATTGTTTTCAATCGCATTTAATTTCTTGTTATTTTCAAATTTTGCCATTTAATTCATCTTAAAACTTTATCATTTGGATCTAAAACATACCGGTCTTATTGAAGTACCGGTCTTATATATTTAAAGGCCATATTTAAATTTGATTTAGTTCTTAAACATAGATTGTTTAATCTTGATAACGGTTTTAAAGTATGGTTTACTAAATGTTTGGTTGATCTAATTGGATATTAGGAGTTCAAAATTATATACCTGTAAAGAGTATAATTATAAAACTATTTATTGTCTTTACTCTTCTTTTCAATTTAGGAATATAAAAAACTCATGTCTTTTTTCTTTTCTTTTTTTTCTTTTCTCTTCAACTTTAGAACACAAAAAACATAACCCTCTCATGTTCTTTCCAGTCCTCATCTTTTCATACACTTTCTGTTAGTAACCAACGTTTTTTACAACTTTATAAAAGGACCAAAAGCGTTAAAATAACAGTATCGTACTATGGAATTGAAGCTGCCCGCTGCCCATATGTAGTTAGCAAATTTAAGTCGCCACGTTTTAAGTTTAATTTGAAAGTCAAATAATATGAGCACTTGATTATGCTAATTCACTTGATCAACAACACCAGTCAATCTATATTTTCAATAGTTGAAAAATTACGGCGGTCTACTTCACCTACCCCAACATTCTTTGTCCAACTCTCTATATATAACACAAACACAAACACAAACACAAACATGAATTTTGGGAAGTGTTAATGATTAATTCTTCGATACTGATTTTGATTTTGTTCCTGGAACCCTAGTTTTAATTTTACAATTGAATTTTTGATGTTGAATAGACGTATTTTTTGTGGGAGTAAAGGATGTCTTGTTCAACTTGAGATGACCTGGTGTTTATTAGATGACGTGGAATTGACATGACTTTAATTATATCCTGTCATTAATCATATATTGTCTAATATGTAGTGTGGAGATATGAGAATTTGTTGTAAAATCTAAATTTATCACTAGCTTTGTGACTAAATATGCATGTTAGTGTAACCTATTGGTTGCAACAGCATGCTGCCCTAATACTTCACAATCCAAATGTCTGACATTCTGAGTTATATAGAACTGATAGAATTTCTAACTTCTTTGGTTTCATACAGAGATGACATTTATTTCATGATTTGTAAGTTTGAATAAATTGTGGAATATCGTAAGTTTACACCTATAAAGAGTTCACTTGGACTTTTGTTCCGGGTCACAAGGACATAAGAAACTTGTGTGCCAAAAGTTAATTGAAGGAGTCAATTATCATATTACATATCAGAATATGAAGTTCTATAACTAATTAGCTATCGTAAATACTAATTTCAGTTGACAAGAAATATCACATTTGATTTACACTAGTGGTCTATAAATTAACTTGCTGCATTTCCATTACGAGTAATAGGTAACTTCGTATTAAATATCAAATACTGCTAAAATAAACAAAACAGTTATTTCCGTACTCTAAAACCATGTCTACACGTGATCCATCGATTTTAATTTGATTTCCAACGTGTTGAATACTTTGAAGTTAAACGTGATCATATCATGCATACGCATGAAGTTGCATAGCATGTTCCTTCCTTTGACAAATAATATTGAAATACTAATAGCAGTCAAAAAAGCGACAAATACAAGAACTAGTCGACAAACGAAACCCATATTTTATAAATTAGTTATTTACGACTGTATTTGTTTGCATGTTTTATTAGTTATACCAACATATTATAAATTATATTAAGACTGATCGTATGATTGGATGACATGATAGGCATTGGCATTTAGCTGACCACCGATTTAATGGTTATAAGGAGTAAAGGATCTATTGGTGTTACGCTATAGAAAGAAGACTTAAAGAAGGATTTTTTAACACGAGAGCTCTACGACGTAACCAGTTTTACCCGTTACACCGTAGCACCGACGAGACTTTGGACTTATGCTACGTTAGAGTCACTAATTAAAGAACGAGTTAAGATTGCACTAGTAGATAATATCATTAGCATAAATAGGAGATTAATTAGGTTAATACTTCTTGTCTCTTAGGTTGGAGGGAGTGGTTCACTCACTCTCTCTTCCCCCCACTAACTCCCAACCAATCCCATTATGCCACATCATTCATCCACTTTTTCCATCACTCACCCATATTTTTACAGGCAACACTTCACTCACTCTTCACTCACTCAAACAGTCCACAAAATTAAATATGCAACGTTCACTTTCTTGCTGATGCCGTGCGTGAAACTTTCACGCAAATGATCGATCCCGCGCGTGAAGCATACCCCGACGGCGGTGTTCCCGTGGATGAAGCTTCCCTTCCCGTGCCTTCACGCACCCACTCCCACCTCCCTTACTGATTTCAATAACATTTAATTTCTTGTTATTTTCCGTTTTGCCATTTAATTCATCTTAATACTTTGATTGTTTGGATCTAAAACATACCAGTTTTACTAATATGCATTTTTAATTACTATTAGTTTTTACGAGGTGGATCACCCGCGCGTTGCCGCGGGATGTTTTGCAAAAGAAGGTTTAGCAAGTGTTGGAAAAATAGCAATGGTAGAAACTAATTGTTTATTCTAAAATTCTTTAATCAGTCATTGTTTATTTAATTGGAGTTCTTCATAGTTGGAAATATTCTTGATCATTGTGCTCCAAAGGAACAACTGTTTGCGTAATTTATCGGCAATAGCTTTTAAAGTCAGTCCCTCCTGCTCTCTCTCTTTCTCCTTCCCTGTAGCCAATAAACATTACAACCAAATTCTTAGAATGATAAAAACCAAACAGATCGTTTACCAGTGAGTGTAAGTAGCCATTTATAAATAAAGTCAGACATATCCACAAATGAAAAAATAATAACGTTACACATCAGCTCACATTCGCTAGGGTGACAGCAATTGCATTAAGAAAACCTGGAGAATGGCTATACAGAACATGCTTTGTTTACATTTTAATAACCAATAATTATAAGATGGTTGTTGCCTCCCTCCCACAACTAACATATGGTATCGAAGGGACTCTATTTTTGTGTAATGTTACCTCTATAACAACAATAGACAACATCATATGTCCCATATAGTCCTAGTGTCACTACCAGAACGATCCTAAATCCACAACCAGTCTAAGATTATATATAAATAAAATAGGTAATGTTTTGATAACCTTTCAGGACAGATCCTACACTAACCGAGCTAGCCAAAATTAACTAACAAAATCATTTTTGAAGATCCATATAGCACTTGCTATTATTTTTGGTTACCTGCCATTTTCAAACGCATCAGCTCGGCAACTGGTCATATACTCCTTTGTTCTCATTGATTGCATCCCCTTCATAATTTCAAGCTGCAAATGTGCAACAAAAATCATGAATATAGTTTAACCTGGTTATATAATCTTTAAGTATTCCTTAGTAAAAAAAAAAAAATTGTTTTTCTACATCATTTATCCTATATTGCATGAATATACTTTATCCTAACTGATATATGGACATAATGGCAGTAAAGATTTAAGACTGAAATTGGAATGGCTAATGTCTTATTTAACTATGTTAGGTGTGATAACATAAGCAATATTGTGATAATAATATCTATAAGTTAACCATTTTAGGAAGTTGTATTTAATAACAGAGTTGGGTGATCATTATTATTTACCAAATTTTTAAAGCTGTAAGTGGGTGTTTGGCATTGCAGTTGAAGGTGATTGTACTGTGTTACATAAACTAATCAGCTGTATATTTGTCTCACGAATAATCGGCTAATATCCAAAAAATAATCGCATACACCATCAGAATGCAATAAGCTGATAATTATTTCAAATAATAAATCCCAAAATATCGGATACACCATCAAAATGCAATAAGCTACAGTTTTATTTTGGATTGCAGGTGCTGCTGGATTTTAGGTCTATTTCTCCCACCCGCAAAAAACGAACCTCACTAATTTTCTGTTATTTTTTCCAAAAAAAACTACTAACATTAGTACGCCCCTTGAAGATTATAAAATGGTTGTAATTCTCATTTTTCCATTAGGTAAGCTTGGGTTTAGAGTCCTGGTAACTCCCTTAGGGCTGTTTAGATTTAGCTCATCTCTAACTACTTTTCTAAAAAGCGAAGATAAATACTTTCCTTCTAAAGAAGGCCAATGAATATCTTAACTATTATATGAACAAAACAATAAACTTGTAAACAAAACCATACCTTCGGACCAACTTTTTTTCTTCAGTTCTCTGTCTATCCGCACCCGAATCCAGAATAAGCTCTACATATGACGAAACAAAAATATATACCTGAAGCCACATAAATAAGCTAATCAAAATACTCCCTAGAACATGATCATAATTTACACAAAATAAAACAAACTCACGATTCTTCTCCAAATTAGCTTGGAAATTGATCTAGGTAAAACTGTAGAAGCAAATACGCTGATGAGGCAGCCAAATAAGGTAATCCAAAGACCCCCTAATAAAACAACAAAACCGACCATAAAAAATAAATAAATAAATAAATAAATAAAACAGTTCATCACATAAAAAAATCGTAAAATTAAAAAACAACAAAACTAACCTAATTAATAATATGATTATCATTGCCAAGAGCCTTTGCGTCGGAGCATGAAGATTCTTTCCTTGCACCCTTCACTGAAAGCAAGTTCAAGCAAGCCGACTGCGATGCTAGTTTGGTTCCGCCTCCCATCGTACTGACCTGCAAGAAATCCACAAACTACCAATCAGAACAACATAATGACTACCCTTCTGTCCAATGATAATTGAAAATTTTTCTCTATGCATTTCAATCTATTATTGTAAGTGACTTTAGTCGTGTTATTTAGACTGTTCCAAACAATAACAAAAGGTAGATTGACCCATTCACCCATTAATGGGTTCGATTATCAAATCTGATCATTGCGGTTCAATATAAAAGCTATGTTCTTTTGCAATTTAAGTGGGTTCTAATTCAATTGTGTATTGCAGGTCACGAATGTTGGTTTTGCGGCCCTGATTCTGATTCCACTCCCTACAGTTAGCCCACTACCCGGTAGCCCGCCAACCATTGTTCCAGGAACACCATCATGTCCTCCACTCCCTACACCCATAGCAAGCCCACCACCTCCAAAACCACCCACAAAATTCCCCTGGTGTGCCACCGTGCAACACCGCAACAACATCAGCAAGCCCAACGCCACCACCAGCAAATCCACTATCTCCTGTGACAGCCAAAGTAACACCAACACCAGCTCCATCAACTGGTGGTATTAATGGACCCACAATCAGGCCTCCAATCACACCTATTTTAGAATGTCAAATCTTTTACAAATCCGGTTTACTGGCTCACTCATTTTAGAACAATTTTGATATTTTTTCATAATGAATGACCAAGCAAAATAGTTCAAATATAAATGGCAATTTTTACCCACGTACTATATATTTTTAGAAGGAAGAATCCCAGCACCATTTAATCGAATGTGACTGCCGAGACATGTAAGCCGATGCCTGCAACAAACACATATCATAAACTTTTGTCAAAAGGTTTTTCTTAATTCAGTTAACTACATATATCATAAATTTTTGCTGACACACATTACCCGTCTATTTCGTGTGGACAAACTGAGTGTGCGATTAAGATGAAGCAAAAGCACAACCCAATATCAAGACAACTCATGCATCCACAAATCAAAAAAAAAAAAAAAAAAAAAAAAAAAAAAAAAAAAAAAAAAAATTAATAAGCTCATAAGCTGAAGATTCATTAATCTAACAAACATATAATGAGCAGTATCATGATGTAAATTGGGCGATGCTCTAGCAATTACCTTATAACTTTCTCCTGGTAAACCACATTCTCAAGTTCTTGGGCAAGCTTTAACAATTTCAGATTTTGCAAAATCTGATTGACCCGACAATTTCATTTCACGCCTGCAAGAAGTCATAAAGATCATCAGTCACACCCTTTTCATCATGTCGAATGTCTTTTTCACTTTCACAATGGTTATAGTAAATATGAATCTGACCTTAAAAGGCATTATAATTCCCACGGCGTCTATAACACGACCCAAATTCGCCTAAGAATATACACAATTAACCTTATTAAGCCTCGTATACAAATCAAAGCAAAACAATAAAAACCTCCATGTTTGAGTCACTTCTTTTTAATAACGCATATTTTCAACCAAAAAACCTAACAAAAATTGGCTAATTCCATGAAAACCCTATCAAAAAAAAAAAAAAAAACAAATACTGAAAAAAACAATGACCTAATTTACATAAACCCTAATTTACAAATCAATCAATCAATCATGAATACCTTTAAATTGAACTCGTCCGCCATTTGAACCGAAGCACCCTGCAAAAGAAATCACCAAAAACCCCAAATTAGCGCAACCCTAATTTGAAAAGAAAACAAATACTGAAACAATTTAATGAAAACATACCTTTTCATTTAGGATAACCTTTGTGTGTGTGTGTGTGTGTGTTGTCTGTTATAAGTTTTTTGTGGAGGAAGATTCAAGAAAGAGCGAGGTTTGATGTGGGAGAAGCTAAGGATTCTAGAATTTGTGGGGAGGGGAGGCTGTATTATTTCAATCCGGGTCGGGTAGCAAACCCGAAATATACCCAACCGGCCCGATTTTTTTTTCCAAGTGGCACTGTTCATAAGGTCCCCGGTGAATGTAATTTATACTAATTTCACTAATATTAGCTTTTATTTCACTAATTTAACCAAATTTATTTGTTTCTTGTTTTCTACTCGAAGTTACCGAGAATACTCTATAGGTGACCTAGTACACTACTCGTTAGTGTTAGTCTATTCATAATATATATATATATATATATATATATATATATATATATATATATATATATATATATATATATATATATATATATATANTTTTATTTATTTTTTTTTAATCTGATTATTTAAAATTTATGTTCCCAACCTACCGTTGACCTAATACACTTCATATATACATGTGGTTGTTTTTTCTCTCATATATCTCATCGTCTTATGCTTAAACCGTCAAACGTATGCAATTATTTTTGGTTCGGTCAATTTGGAAAAACCATGAGATGTTATCTTTATCTGTTTATGCTTATTTGATGTTAAACTTGCTTTATCAGTTCAACTTGGAACATACATAAGCTATTTTTCCTCTTCAAGATACTACGGTTATTTTTAAACCAATGTGCTTATATACCAATGGTACTCTTTGTTGTGTAAGAAGCTCTCAAATCATATAGTTGTGGGTTCAAGTCCTAGTTAGGACATGCGGGACAGATTTGTTGTATATACTGTGAGATAGTTAGTTATCTTTTAAAAAGAAATATGTACTTAAATTTGATTTAGTTCTGAGACGTAGATTGTTTTAATCTTGATAACGGTTTTTTGGTTTACTAAATGCTTGTTTGATCTAATTGGATATTACGAGATCAAAATTACATACCTATAAAGGGTATAATTATAAAATTGCTTATTGTTTTTACGCTTCTTTTTAACTCAGGAATATAAAAAATTATTATTATTTTTTTTTTAATTTTTTATTTATTTATTTATTTTTTTCCTCCTTAATTCAGGAACACAAAAAACATAATCCTCCAATCTTCTTTCCACTCGTCATCTTTTCATACATTTTCTATTAGTAAATAACGTTTTTTTATAACTCTATAAAAGAACCAAAAGCGTTAAAATAAAATATGTCGTACTATGGAATTTAAACTGCCCGCTGCCCGTATATAAGAGCAAACGGTATCGTAACTCACAAGGTGAGCTATACCCTAACTCAAACGCGATAAGGGCCATGTTATGATACCGTGGTCTTGAGTTATGCATGGTGTTGCGTTAAGGTGCAAGTTATGGTGGTAACTCTGAGTTATGGCTTAACTTGGCTGCGTTAAGGTGCAAATTACCACACTGTGGGCTGTGTTATGTTATAACTTAAGTTTTTGTTTTTTTTTTCTTTATTTTTTGAATTATTATAAAAGTGGGGCCCAAATGTAGAGTTATAGTTGAGTTATAATAAGGTTTTTTTTTTTTTTTTTTTTTTTTTTTTTTTTTTTTTTTTTTTTTTTTTTTTTTTTTTTTTTTTTTTTTTTTTTTAATGTTAAAGCTAATTTGACGCTAACGTAGCACAGAGTTAAGCCTTAACTCGAGTGCATGATACCCTATGCTCTAATTAGCAAATTTAAGTAGCCACGTTTTAAGTTTAATTTGAAAGTCAAATAAAATGAGCACTTGATTATGCTAATTCACTTGATCAACAACACCAGTCAATCTATATTTTCAATAGTTGAAAAATTACGGCGGTCTACTTCAACTACCCCAACATTCTTTGTCCAACTCTCTATATATAACACACACACAAACACAGACATGACAAACACAAACAAACACAAGTAAACACAGAAAACATATCTTTCCACACCAACACAAGGATAAGAAGAAGTAAAGTGTCGGCAATGGGTTTAAGATATCACGTAGTCATCATAGTTATTGTAACGGCGATAATGTTGGCAGTGATGGGATCAAACGCTGCAAGAGTACCGAAAGGAGATGAGGCGTTTTTAGGTAATGATGGATTATGGAATAGTAGGTTACCAAGAGGACCTGTGCCACCTTCTGGTCCATCTCCATGCCATAATATGCTTGGTCCTTATAGACAAAGCCAAGTCGTTTCGCCTCAAGATCAAACTATTATTTGTCCGTGATAAATTAGTTTCGCGTTTTTTGTATTGTTCCGTACATATATAACTTTGTTCTTTCTTTCTTTTATTCTTATGTAACGAAATGTACAAGAAAAACTCGCAAATTTGAGTTATTTTCTTGTAAACTAGCTTGGCGATACAAGGAACACTACTAGGAAATGTAATTTGATACTACAGATATGCATAAAATTCAATGATCATATATATTCTTTCAGCTCATTTACATGATAGATTGTTCTTCTAGTTACATTCGCTGTGTTGATTATTCTAGCTAAGTGTTCATACAGAAAAAAATTGACTGAAGAAATATTAAAAGAAATTAAGAGGTTTCAAGTGACTTTGGCCGTTCGGGCTTGTTAACTACGAGCAACTATTTTATTCAGCCTAACTTATTTTTCTTGTAGATTGTGAAACAAGCAGTTTGAAATTTTGTTTAAGAAATCTCAGAAACCTTAATATTAATCAGATGATGTTTTGTCTCAAAATATAATTAATAAAAGTCTTAATGAGAAATCCCAACAAACAACCATGAATGTTAGTTATAGTATATTTTATTTGGGCGAGTTGCTATCGAGTTTGACACGTGTTTAACTTTATCATTCAAATAAAGCATGCTGGCTTTGACAAGCTCCATATTTCATTTGTGTTTCAACTGACCAATATTTGTCCGTAAGTGTTTTAGAAAAGAAAGTGTTCAACTACATGATGCCAGTGTTTAAATTCAGCAATATTAAATGGCAGGCCTTGATTGATACTTTGATATAGCGGTGGTGGCAAGTTGATCTAGTCGGACTTTTTGAATAGTTGTTTCCATCTCTACATGACAAAGAGAAGATAAAAACCCGTCGGGTGAAGTTTTTATAACTTGAATAGCCGAATACACAAGTCTAGCACAAATGGCCGTCGGCTAGTATTCGGTTTTGATCTAAGAAAAAACGAAGTTTAATATAATTTTATAAGAAGTTGTCGATGCACATTGCATGCACACACAAATAGCCATATTATATTATAGATTTTATAAGGCAAGAGGAGTAGATGTTTGTTTTTTTTATAAAATCTAGAGTAGATGTCCACCAAAGGAAACTTATTGCATTTACTAGTCACAATTGATATAATTTTCGTCCACAACATTTTCTTTAGGAGAACCGGCTATTTTATAAACAAATGCCGAATTTTTTATTGACGATCACTATGATGTACTAAGTTTTATAAACTGAAATCTAAGATAACACTTATTTTCAACTTGATTCAATTTTGTGCTATGTTGTTAAAATTAGGACACTATTACATTTTTCAATTTTGTTCTTCTGCACCCACTGCCCAACTATTTCTTACAAATTTATCATTTTTAATAGCCTACTACTCTCCCGATATCACATAATCGGCCAGATCTCCTGGCACGCACGTCCATTCTTTTCGAAAATTACACTATTTTCATTGTCGTCTCATACCGATCATGATGACATTTGTCTCGTCCGTTTGCATACCCACCTAATTTCGATCGGAACCAAGTCGAAGATGCTGCGATCCAGTTGCGAAGTGGGGGTCACGTGACAAATAAACCCAACTCATTTTCACCCAACGGTTTCTACATTACGACCGACTAGTCGACTCTGATACATTTATGATTGGTTCAATACAACTTTTTTTATTTTAATTTTTATTTTAATTTTTTTTTTATAAAAATTGCCAAAATATTACGAATATACTGGGAATGCGTGTGAGAGAGAACATTGACAAAACAATTGTTTATATTTCCAATAAAACATTGGAACTTCAATTTCATCATCAATATCTAGTTGCTTTTTTTTCCTATAAATTCACTCAACATTTTTCTACTTCAACATGTCCCCCTCTTAAACTCTCCCTACCAATATACTCCATCTTAAACTCGACTTATGATATTTTTGACTACTATCTATTTAGCACTTTACGAAGGTCAACAACATATTTGAATGGAAATCGAGAACTTTTACGGTTGGTTTTCCAACCGTTCAAGTTTTTTGACGTTTCCAAGGAGATGGTTACGGTAACAATCAAGACACTATGAGGGTGGTATGTTGCTTCTTAAACACCAAAATCTGTTATAATTGTTTCGATGGTGTTTGAATTAATTGTCTCAAGTCACCTACAAGATGTAGGTGCACCAAATACCTAGTCAAGCCTCATCGCATGCATTAAGTGTGTGAAGTTGAACATACCATCCCTATTGGAGTATGGATGTTTATCAACCACAACCACCCTTACTACACTTTTTGCATCCATGTCCCCATCTTTATCACATCCTTTCGTGTGAAACATCGTGGATGAAATCAAACGTTTAAGTCCAAGATGCTTCAACTACAATTGTTTCTACATGAATCGTGGTGGTAGATCTTTCTATTTATGATATCGTTTTGGTTCATGTGATATCACTATTCTAAGAAAATAGATTTTCTAAGAATATGCTAGATCAAAAGATAAGGCCTATCGTTTTGGTTCACCTGTGATATCGCCTTTTCTAAGAAAATACGTTGTTTAAGAAAATTCTGGATCAAAAGATGAGGCCATTTATGTAAAATTATAGTATCGTACATGAGGTCATGTGTCTCTACCAAAATTTTCCATCTTTCAGACACATGCACCATTTTCACCAATTTTTTAAGGCAACCACCTATGTCATTTGTTTGATTTGGGCCTTTTGCTCCACATCTGAGGTTTTCCAATTTTTCAAAGCAAGCACCCAATTATCTCATTTATTATCTCCAAGATACTTCAACTAAGATTGCATTTTTCATGATTTGTTGATCTATTCCTTATTATGTAATGAAATGTAAGAATTGTAATGTAAAATTTTTCTATTTATCGAATTTATTCGTTATGGTACTGTATAGACATTGCTATGTAATGTGGTGTGTTGTTAACATAATTTGTGATAACTTTTATTAAAAAAAACACGAGATAAAAAAATACATTAGATAAAACATAAAACACTTGAAACAAACATTCGAGATTTAATGCTACAACATCAAGTATTTTTAGTTCTGTAGTACTAGTTCTTTTTGTTTTTGTTTTGTTTTATATATATATATATATATATATATATATATATATATATATATATATATATATATATATATATATATATATATATATATATATATATATATATAAATTCTTCAACGCAATGTAACCAGGTATTGTAAGCATATCACCGTGTAGTGTAAGAATCATTTTTGTATTTTGCTACTTTTTCATCATTAACGCAGATAGCTAATCAAAGCAAGACAAACTTGTCTTTTTATGGCTTCCAATTCAATATCAATTGGTTTTCTATCAGTATTTGAACTTGATGCGAGGATTGCGGCCTCACAAAAGGTTTTACTTCTCAAAGGATCTTGAGAAGCTTGCAATACGTACTCCAGGCAGTGTACCTGGTCGTTATAGTGTAGTATAGGTATGTCCAGGGGATTGATCGTTTTCTAGCGGAATAGTGTCGTTAGGATTTGAAGTGTATGTCAACTAGGTCTAAGGGTGAGGGATGATTCTTTTTGTATTTTATATTTAATGAAATCAAGTAAAAATCTCTGTTTTTGGAAGAGTCGACGGAATTAGTTGCTAGCCAACTAACCCAAAGCTACTAATTAAACTAAAAACAAGAAAATAAATGACAAGAAAATAAAAGTGGTTGACTTCTTTTAGTGAGATAAACACGTTTACTTAGATTTTATTACTCTCTAGTTATCTCTTGTTGATTTGTTGAATGTCACAATTGTTTAGTTGAAGGGTTGCATTCCTTATTACCAGTCGTGGGGGCGTGCACATCCTTCCCCAATTCTATGAATATCTATTTCTTCTTATACGACACGTTTAGTATCCTATCATAGAATCATCAACATCTACTCATGCATTAAATACAACCAATAAAACCATAGTGCACATTCGATTACGTTTCTTAAGATGTTCAAGCTTGTTACACAAAGGAAGTTAGCCAGTTTTCTTAAGCCTAGCGCGAGTCAGTCAACTAAACAATAAACAACTCATCAACAATCAATAACTAGGTTTCATTAGATCTAAGCAAACACTAAATAATCTAAGCTAGCATGTAAATGTAAAGAAAAGATAAACAATTAATCAAACAACACATAGGCATATTGAATGATTAAAGGAAAAATTGTCTTCAATTGAACATGGAAGAAAAAAGGGTTTGAAACCCTAAAAAAGCTGTAAAATTCGGACTAGGCTAGGGTTTATGTATCCAAAGTTGCACACTAATGAATTAAGAATCCAAAACTATATATAGATTTACATAGGTGACGGCGTCAGGTTATGAGTCCTGACACCGTCATCACGCCGTCTCTAGGGTTTCGTCTTGTGCAAGAATACCTTCTGATGTCGTCACGTATAAAACTCTCTGAGCCGTCTCTTGTTAAACTAAAACCGGACGTCCTACTTCCAATTGCACCTGACGTCGTCAGGTGTAACTTCTTCAAAAGTTCTCTGGAGTGTCACGTGTAATATTTTCCATCTTCATAATCTTCAAGTGACGGCGTCACCATTTAAGGCGTGACGTCGTCAGGTTGTGTTTCCTGACATTTTTCTTGACTTGGTTGATTTCTTCACTTTTGAACCAAAAACGTCCAAAATGCTTCCATATGCTCCAATTTCTAGAATTCACATCCTAAGTACCTAAAATGAGAAAAGAAACGATTTGAGGCAATATTTGACCATATATTTACGATTTAAGGCGTAAATGACACCTTAAAAGCGTATCAAATAAATTCTTATCAGAACTTGATGAAGATTCAGAATGTGACCTTGATGTTGAGGTCATTTGGAAATAAGAAGCCATGTAGATAGAATTAAGGGATTGATATACCTACAATTAAAATTCTTAATAAATGAATGTGTATATATTGAAGTGTATTCACCTTTATTGTTTTTCGCGATCGAATCACAATCAAATCATAAACCATGAAAGAAATTAAGTTGCACTGGATGGTGCAATATGCATTTAATTGGACTTATAGTATTCTTAACTGTTGTTAGGTCTGTTTAATCTAATTTGACCAAATTATCCCTCACATGTATTTGAAACATTAAATCAGACTAAGTTACCTCAGTGTAATGCTCATTATAATAGTCTTGAAAAGATATACAAGGCCAAGTTCTAAAGTCTAGTACAGCCACCGGCACACTCATTTTAGTGATATTTTATGTATAAGGGAAAACGGAAATATAGGGTAGTCAGTTAAGATTAATCTAGTTAAGTAATAAAAAACATGTCAAAATTTTATAAATAAAATATTTTTCACTAAAAACTAGAAAAATAAAGGCAAGTAAAATCAGGTGGGTATTTATTTTTAATCCCTTCCCCCACTTGGGTCATACTAAGCATATAAATTAAAAATAAGAAGGGTTAGAAATGGAATGGAAAAATCCCCTGGATTTACTCAGTATGATCAAAAGACGCCACTACTCGTAACATGCTTTAAATGTTCCTCTTCGAGAAACATCCAGCTCCATCAACCACCGTCTAGTATTCAACTAGTCCATATATGAAGTGCTTTTTGCAGCTTTGAACACCACTTCAATCTTCCTAGAACCTATTTAGCTAACAAGAAAACTAATATCAAAAATCATAAATCCGGATAAAGGAAAAAAATAGCACGAAATGTAAAAAATAAAAATAAAACAAAAATAAATCCTAACCCACTTTTGTAGGAATCACGGTTGTATTTAGCGTATGCAACAAGCTTTTTAAACCACTCAATGTCCCGAGTGGACGAGTGAAGTCTCGTGAGGGTTTACATGGAACACACCCACAAAATTCATTTAACTAATAATAATATACAAACTTGGTAAATGTTTTTGAAAATGGGTTGCTACAGTAAGAAGTAACGCCGTAAGTAATGTGACCTGATAATGAGCTCGTACTGTGAAAAGATTACGGTGTAACATGAAGCTATAGTTACGCCCTAATACCTTCTAGTGTCAATTCCAGAATTTTTCGACTTCTTAGGTGCCATAAGAGGTCCTTCCAGCACTTCTCCTTCATTTCTTAACTGTGGAAACCTGTGAAAATGATGCACAAACCTACCAAGCATAAAATCCTATAAAATTAAAACAAAAAAAAGATAGGTATGGGGTGCCTCCCACGAAGCGCTTGTTTTTGTTCGAGTCTCGAGCTTGACTCCACCCTTATTTACTACGTATTAGGGTGTTCATCCCCTCACTTGGAATCAAGTGTGGGTGAAAAAAGCAATAAACACCGTGAGGGTGTGAAATTGCTATGGGATAGGGAAACGATAAATTAAAATTATACCTTAAAGGAGATTTCATTTCCCTACTTACTTTACCCAGATTGACTGATGCATTTGATGATTTGAACACTCCGTGTTGTGGTTGAATGATTGGATTCCATGCCTCATTTGCCTCCTTGTTATTAACGATAGTGTATACGACTTTGCCAGATAACTTCTTCTCAAGCTCAACCAAAATTAGTTCAGCAGCCGGTGCAACATAACCATCATCGGGTGGTGTGACAAGCATGGTTTGTGAGGTTAACGGTTGCACTATGTCATCCACCATTTTTGCAACCTATATGGGAAAACTAGAAAGATCGTTAATAGGAATGAAAGAAGAGTTAGAAGTAAGTTGATTCCGCATTAGCTTGTGGAATTGCTTCATCACCCTGTAAGCTCCTTGCTTCCATCTTCTTCAATTGATCTTTGCTTGTTTCTTCTTTTCTCACAACCTTTAAATGTCCTGGAAATGGGATAGATGGTACTTATGGTCTGACATTAGGTAAATCACGAAGAACCAACTCCTTGTTGACTTCTTTGATCTTTCCCGTTATTGCATTGGCTTTTTCTACCTCATTATTTTTATTTTCCAGTACTGTTTGGTTTAATTGTTCAAGCTTCACCTCTACATCCATCCTCCTAGCATTGAGCTTCTTTAAGTTCAAGTCTGTGGTTTCCTTGTATTTCCTAATCATTCATTATTTGAGTCATGCATCTTCATTGATTCTTCACAGTATTTGTTGATGACTTCCTCCGAGGATTCCATACACTTTACATGCCCAAATGCTTTGCATTCTTTTCGGAGAGAACGCTCATGTATAGCATGATTGTTTTCCTTAACCTTCTTCATATCACATCCGAGCCTATCAATTCTTTTGATTATGTCACGAATGTCATCCAAGCTATTGTTATTCGTCAACCAAGTGGTTGCTCCATTATACAAATTTTGTGAATGGTTTGCCATCATTTGTATTGAGCAAAGGGCTTGTGCTGGTGGCATCATATGGATCGGTCATTGAGAGTCAAGCATTCGGCGGGAAGGGATGCTTAAACCTTTGTAGAGAATAAGGACTTTTTGATGGTTGTTGAGATCATGCGTTGGGCATATGTAAAGAAGGTCATTAAACCTTTCCCAAGCTTTATATAATGTCTTATCCTTCTTTTGTCTGAAATTCCTTATCTCTTCCATCTTCTTGGCAATCCTTGAAGGCGAACAATATCTCCGAATAAATGCTTTCTCCAGAAGATTCCATGTATTGATCGACCCAGCAGGAAGGCTATACATCCATCTTCTGGCTGCACATGTGAGTGTAATTGGAAACACTCTAAGCATTAATGCATCATGAGTGAGTCCTGGAGTGTGAAAAAGATCTGTTATCTCTAATACTCTTCGCACATACAGGTTGGCGTCTTCATCGTCAGTTCCCGCGAAAAGCTTCTGTCTAAGCTCCTTCATAAACCGGCTACTTATCTCAAAGTTGATATTAACATTAATTTCGATTTTTCTTTACCTTGAGTCAAATCCATTAATTCCTCCATAGTGAGCATGTCCAAATCCGAATTTCTCATATCCTGAAATTTCAAAAACAAACAAAAACAGAAAAGAAAGGAGAAAGGAAACTAAAAACAAAAATTCCTAAAAAAACAAATAAAAAACTAAAATTATAAAAGCAAAGAAAAAAATTACAAAACTTAAATTAAAAACCTAATTAGCTCCCCGGCAGCGGCGCCAAAAACTTGATAAAGGTTTTACTGACCAGGTCTTAATTTTATAATGTGTTTCGTTTACCTATGATCTACCTATGCACTCACGGGCAGTGTACCCAGTCGTGTGTAGTGTAGTATTCGGTAAAACCGAGGTCGTCCTAAGAGCTATGAGTGTGGATCATAATTTAAGTCTTTCTCACAATTTTAAAGGGATTTTAGAGTTGATTTTTAACTAAACTAATAAATTGAAAATACCAAAATGCGTATAATAAAATGAGGTGAATTCAATGTGATCAATAGGCATGGTTTTCTGGCAAACAACTAATGGGAATGATAGTTGTAAAGGTCTAGTTCTGTGACAACTCAGAAATTCGGGTTCCTATATAATTATCCTATTATGATCTTGAATTACATTTCGGGAACGTTTATCGAGGTCTAGGATTTTATGCATGAGATTTGACCATATAACGGATAAAACACGAATATTAATTAGGGATAATTACTAATATGGCCAAGTTGCCCAAAGTTTGGGGATTTTTGACCTCAAAAAAAAAAAATAAAATAAAATAAAATAAAAATCCGCCTTTGGCCAGNAGTTTAACTTATTGGCGAGACTAGTCCTTGGTAGTTTATTTATAATAATCAACCCTCCACTTTATTAATTAAAACCCACCCTAAACCTTACCCTATAAATACCCACCCATTTTATCTTTTCCTTTTACAAACACAAAACACACACATAAACTTCTCTTCTCTCTCTTCTTTCTCACTCTACCACCGGCGACCCCAAACCCCACCGCCGCCGTTCAAAATTCCGGCCACCGGAATATTTTCCGGCCACCACCTAATAATATTAGTGCTAAATATTACACATATCTTTTATCTTAGTTATAAGTATAGAAAAGGACCAAAAAACTAACGTTCAAACGCCAAGATATGTTGTTTTTGTGTTTGTGATCGTGCAGGGATGGATATTGCAAAAATGAACATGAAAATCATCCAAGAAGCCGCAAAAGAGCACAAGATTTGGAAAAGAGTCTAAAAGCCGAGTCAAAGAAGAAATCTACTCATGAGAAGCCCGTAAAGACGAATTATTTCTCAAAGGCTCAAGAAGTTCAAGAGACATTAATCAAGCTCATTGATGAATATGAAGCCATGACTTCTAATTCGAGCAAAGTGAATCACTTTTACACTAATTGAAGATCTTTGAAGGCTCTGTCAACACATTCACCTCAAAGTTACAAGGACTTATGTCGCGTTTTTAGAAAGTTAATTAGGTCGTATCTCTAGTTTAATGCTATGTAATGTATTGAAAATTAGAAGATCCGAAGGGGCTAGATGTCAAAGTTGTAAAGAAGGGCAAGCCTTCCATGGCTCCCTCAAATACTCCCCTCCCTTTCTCATTTTCTTCACTAAGTAGGAGTAGCTTAAGATTAGTTTTTAGCATAATTTTAGAGAGTAGAATTAGCTTTAGCTTATTGTAGGTGAAGAACTTGATTTATGCAAGCTTATTCTTTCAGTCTCTAACTTTGCTTATGACTTAGGCTTATTTCAAATCTTTACTTTAATTCTTTCTCTTATTCTCTTTTGTGCAACTTTAGCTTGATTCAGATTATGAGCTCACCAAGTTGCACCACCTTTGCATGGAGAAATTCTTGCCTGCTATTAATCATGGGTGGTGAGCTTAATTCGGGTCTTGGAAGCTTGCTGAAAGCTTTTGTAGCATCTTATTTTAGTCTATTTAAAAGTTTCTTAATCATCCTCCTTGAAGCTTTTTAATCTTTATTTTGAATCTAAATTAGTTTTTGATTACAAGCCTAGAAATTATAACAAATCTCTATTTTCTAACTAGATTAATATTCAGCTTATTTTGAGCTATTGGTTAGCTTAATATTGAGTCTAAATAAGTTTTTACAAAGTTTTTATAAAGATTTTACGCTAAAACAAATATCAATCCAGTAGGGTTTATTAGGGTTTTTTTATAGCGAGTTTTGAGTAGTTTGGTTTAGAAGCGAGTTTGGTCCCATTTTCATAGCGGAGTTGGTTTCTTCCTTGCCTAGCGAGTATCCACGTATTCAATTTGTAGCGAGTATTGGTACTTGGCTGCTAGCGAGTTTTTTGCGAATTCTCTCATATAGGCCTAGCGAGTTTCATCTCAATTGTCCATACAGTTTGCTTTTCCCTCTGGTAGGGCGAGTTTGTTTATCAAACTGGATAGCGAGGTTTGGTTGATTTCTCTAGTCTAGCGAGTATGGTCTACATTATCCTAGCGAGGTTTGGTTTCAAGCACATAGCGAGTTTAGGTTTGTAATTGGTAGCGAGTTTGTTTTAATTTCCATAGCGAGTTTCACATGTGTTTTTCTTAGCGAGTAATTTTTTATTTGTTTTTATTTAGTTTTTCGAGTCCTAGTCTTTTTAGTGTCGTGTCTTGTTTATTGAGCCGAGCTAGGCTTGTTTGTACGTCCATCGCTTCATCGAGTGGAGTTTTCTTTTACTTTTATCTTTTCGTTCCGCTATACTCTGCCCGAATTCCTTCTTGAACTTTCTTAATTAGGTTTAATTTTCTTTCGGTCTAAATAGAATACAAAACAACACAAAACATGTTTCTTTAGCTTCCCTTCCTTAGTTAAACTGTTTTATCCTTTTCACTCGCGGTTCACCCTTACTCATGTTTCTCATTCATAGCTTACAACTGTGTCCAGTTTCTGATATTGTTTTTCCCCCTTTATTTTTTTTCGTTTAAACTTTATGCCAAAACTTTCTAGTATAATTAAACAAATCACCCAACCCTTCTTTTAAACCTCATTCACACACATAACTTCACGACTGAGCTAACTTCGACCTCAATTGCCTCACCGCTCGTTCGGGACAACGATTACCCGTGTTAAGCTTCCACCGCTTAGAATTCGCTGATCAGTTTTTCGGCCGCCAGCTGCGGGGAGCGGTTGATAGGACTTAAGCTCATTCGGTCGTTCGAGACCTTGTGTTGTCTGAAGAATCCTTCTTTTTTTGAATTAACGCTTTCTTTCTCATACAAACTACATAAAATTATAAAACCTATAAAAGCCACGAAATATTTTATCTTTTACTGATTAAACGGCAAAATAATCACCGAGCTTACTAAAAACCAAAAAGATTTTCCATTGGTTTTAGACATCTACCATGTCGTCCCATGGGCGCGACATGTGTCCCGCCCTAAAAAGTTGCCCTAGGCAACTGGCCAAAGGCGGAATTTTTTTTGAGGTAAAAAATCCCCAAACTTTGGGCAACTTGGCCATATTAGTAATTATCCCTATTAGTTAATTCAGTCAATCAAAAATAAAGATATATGTATTTATAATCAATTTTAGTGGAATAATAATTATAAGATTAATGGAAATGATTTCGGGAGCTCGGGAAATAATTATAACACGATCTATTGGTCTCGTTCTCGTCTCGTTAAAAATATAAGAAGATTGGCAGATATGGTCCCTATGGGCGCGCTAGGGCTTGCCACAAGTCCTCATCTTACACTATAAATATACCACTTATAGAGAACTAGGGTTTCAACCCTTTCTTCTCCATCTAGCAGCCGCGCCCCATCTCACTCCCAAAACTCCGACACCACCTCGCGTGGGTTTACACCGCCACCCTCTTCATACACACCACTTCATCCTCTTTCATTTGATATAGATCATGTGTGATAAATCTCACCCAAACACCATTCTCATTCGAGTTTCAATCTTGAATCACCACCCATCGTCATCCTTGTTCGTATTTCTTGATTCACCGAAGATCAAGGTGGGTCTATCCCATCATATAAGAGGTGTTTGTGCCTCGGTTTGACTCAAAAACCCACGGGTTGAGGGTCTTGTTACAATAACGAAAAGATAATAAATAAAACGAGATTAAAACATGTGTTTGGTATCACTTGGTTCATGTTTGTTGTCGTTCTTGTGGTGTTTAGGCACGCCGTGAGTTTAGACTCACGGCCTAAGATGATTTGGTCTTGTTGATTGTTGTTGTTTGCTCGGATTTGGATGTGTTATGGTTTAGCCGAGAGATTAGGATAGTTGGGAGATGGATTTGGATGTGTTATTGTAGTTGAGAGTTGGGTTCGGATGTGGATTTGGGTCACCGAGTTGTTGGTGTTGGATTCTTGTTGTTGTCGATTGTGTTGTTGTTATTATTCTTGTTGTTGGTGTCCTGGTCATGGTTATTGTTGTTTTGGTCGAGAAGTGAAGAGTTCGTTTGGTTGTTGTGGTTATAGAAGTTGTTGTTTTGATGTAGTTGTGGTTGTGGATTAAAATGACGGGGAGTAGGGTTAGTTAACGCGCCGTAGTCGGCCGTTAGTTTTTGAAGTTGTGAATTGCGGTATATTGTAGTTAGTGTGGATATATATTTATGTTTGTGGGATTTGAGCCGTGTCGGGCGTCACCTAGACTTTCTAGTCTTGTGTGGCCCCGATGAGCCAAAATGGACTTGGTATTATTATTATTAGACTTTATGGTTGACTTATTGACCCGAGGATAATGTGAACTCGAAACGTGAGATCACTCGAAAAAGATAATTATAATTGAATGTTTAATTGACACACATGTATATATAAGTTAACATTAAATATTAACTAATAAGTAAAGTTGTTACTTAATATTTAGAATGTTAACGATAAGTATTAAAATGACGATAAATGCGTTATATAATATTTTCTAGCTAATGAGAAATATTAAGTAACGTTAAGTTGTTAATTAGTATTTATTAAAAAGAAAATATTAAATAATGATAAAGACGTTATTTAATACTTAAGGTAAATAATAAAGTAAACGGTATTAAATATTAATATGGACGGGTTATTAAACGTTTCGAGGACACATTTATCGAGACTTACCCTTTAGGAGTATCGAGGTTCGTGTTAGTATATGTCGAGTTACAGATTGGTTAACATTAATATAACCATCCCACACGGTTAACGGACTAATTGGGTTGATAAATCAAATTAGGGTTTAACAAACGTGTCGGGGGAGAATATTAATAGGTGACCCATCCTACGACTTACCATCTCTTTACTAGATATGAGTTAACTTTGGATTAACCAGTGTATTGAAAAAATTGTTGAACTATCGTATTAGCAAATACGATAAGTTTCCAATAATTCGTACAATTTCCTTGTTAAACTTTTGATTACTCGAGGTTGACTTTGACCATAAGGTTGACTTAGTAGCCATTTAAGTGTGATTGCTTTGGATGGATTATGTAGTTTGACCCGGCTGTCTTGTATTCAGCTTTGTCTAGTTTTCTAGTAGAGGTTGTCTTTGTTTGTCTCTTGGCGTGAGTACTCTTGAGTCTTATCTCGTTTCTCGTCGACTTCGCTTGTTTAGTATTTGGCGTGAGTTCACTTGAGTCTATGTCGTGTCCTCACTTCACACACAATGATACCAAACACAAACACTAATAAATGGATAACGGGAGATATGGAGATATAGAATGGGTATTACTTGGGAGTAGTTAGCTTATGGAATATTGGTTCATCGCTGAAGATCGGGTATTAAGATAAGCCTTGGGTATAGAAGACCGCGTCGTTTCCCTACCGATGTACTGCATTCTTGATGCTGTTGTGATCTGAACAGTTGTGTCTGTCATGTTATATTGCATTGCTATGGCCCAGGTGAGCTCATAGCCCCCTGTTTTATCATTTTCTATTCTTTGGGGGAGAATACATGCTCTTCGTTATCTCTTGGACCTTTTGGTCATTTTCTTTGTTGTTTTGATGATATTGGTTTTCGTTATGATTTGTTGCATTTATATTATTGTTTATGTTGTCGGTATGTTATGATATGATTGTTAGATTGGATATGTGGCTGTCAGTGTAGTACTATCTACTTTACTGCAAAAGTACGATAGGAATTGACTACAAGTGCGGTAATTAGTTATAGTGTGCACCTATAGGACTTCTCTCTTGTTTGTTATGTTATGTGGTGTTATAGAGTTATCGTTATGTCTTGGAGTTCTTGGCATTGTGTATTATTTTGTGTCTAAACTTTATGAACTCACCAGCGTAAGCTGACCCGTTTTAGCATGTATTCTCAGGTTTATTGCGATAGCTTATTTCTGGAGGTGCTTGGCAAGGGGCACGGTCATAGAAGACTATGATAACTAATTGGGACCGCTTTAATTAACTTATGGGCCTATTTCCGCACTTCTTTTATAGCACGTAAACTAAATGCTTTTGATAACAACTTTCATTCTAAATAAATGAAATCAAAACTATTCTTTGTACCTTATGTTATGATACCAATATAGTAGCACCTCAATGCATGTATGCTTCCGCTGGACCCGATTTTGGGGGTTTTACAGATTGGTATCAGAGCCAAGGTTATAGAGAATTGGGAAATTTAAAACCCAAACTATAACCACCTTTATGAAATCTGATTTTATGACCGCCGCGTGCCTTCCTGCCAAGCCGCCGCTTCTCTGGTAATTCTGTTTATGTTTTATTTAGTTAGTGTCTAATGACCTATTTTTGATATACGTGTCTATCTTGTAGATGATTTAAATCCACCGATGGTTTCTACTCACCATAAGTATTTATATATACTTATGCACACACCGTACCTATCACGGAGTTACGGAATCCTTTGCGTAATCTCATTTCTGAATTTCGATTCTTTACATTTGTCGTATTCTTGGGAATGATTTGGGATACAAAGGACATATTACTCGCATAACTAGGCTGGGTATTATAAAATTCATTGAACCTCGGTTGAGTATAGACTGTTCAGCTATAGTCAACCAGGGACAGTTGGACATGGCCTGATCAACTATATCCGGCTCAGAGGTGAATTTTGCAATATTCGGAGTAGTTATAACAGAATTATATTCGGGTTAGAGTCTGATTTTAGGAATGATGGGTTTTGCGTCAGTTCACGGTTAGTGAAAATCACCAAAGCCTGCACTTACACATGACACATTGGCATCACAACACCACATGAATCGTAATGCTTCTGGAGCCGCTAAACGTCCTCGTTTATGTGGAATTCGCATTTGCAGCCGCCAACCGTAGTTCGCCTAGAATCGGGCTAGACCCAATTGGCACCACTTACATCCGAGTTTCTTTTCGTCATAAGCCGCGTCGATCCTATTGGAATATTTGGACTTAGTTTCAGTTATTATTGGGATTGGTTTAAGTTATGATTGGATTTGGTTTAGACTATCCTTGGATTTGAATTAAGCTATTGTTGGAATTGGTTTAAGCTATGATTAAAACTCGTTTAGGCTATGATTTGATTGGGTTTAGACTATTATCGGACTTGGTATTATTAGAAATGAGCTAGACCATCATTGGATTCTATCTAGGTTATCATTGGATTGGCTTAGACTACCATTGGAACTGTTTTAGGCTATTTTTGGGTTTAGATTTGGCTAATTCCTAATATTTTGGACCTCGTTTCGGAATTGGATTCGTCATTTAGCCCTCCTTCATTTATAGCCGTGTCACAGCCGCCTCTACCCTGAGTCCTGTACTCAATCAATGTGGTTCTTTTTTCCAATCGATGATGTTCGTTTTCTCGATCGATGCTGTTTAAGCAATAATGTTTTAGCGACAATGTTCAATCGAGGTTGTACTTTCTGCCTCTAACCTAAGTATCATATTGAGTCATCCGACTGATTGCTAATAGCAATTAACGCCCTCTCACAGAGTTGTACTCTGAACTTTCTAAACTTTCCGTTCGGTAGAGATTCCGTGCTCGACGGAAATCTTAAGATCTTGACTAGGGATGGCAAAAGCACCCAAAACCGACGGGGAAAACCGAAACCCGAACCGGTTGGGTGGGTTCAGGGCGGGTTGGCGGGTTTGGATGCGGGTTTGGGTATTGATATAATTTTTTAGCCGGGTACGGGTTCGGGTAATGCCCGCCCGATTACCTGTACCCGTACCCGTATCCGCTTACCCGAATCTATATCCGCTTTATTGATATTATAATTAACTAGAATATATACACATTATATATAATTTCTTCCATTATATTTTTTATATACGTATCTCTATTACATAACATATTTTATCTGTACATGAATTATCCAAAAGCGTTAAATCGTTTGATACGATATTCATTTTCTTTAACTTAAAAAAAATGAATATATTATGGTGTTTTTCTTTGTTTTTTCGGTGGATTTTAATGTGACTTAATATTAATACCGCCATTTTTTCCATATAATATTCAATTAGGGATAACCGAAACCCGCGGGGAAAACCCGAAAAACCGATGGATTTCATAAATGGGTACCCATCGGGTTTTGGGGCGTGTTTGGGTATGGATTTCATAAACGGGTACGGGTACGGGTTCACTAAAACCCGACCCAAACCCGACCCGTTGCCATCCCTACGGGTAACCTGAACTGTGTTTCGTGGGAAAACCACCTAAACTTTCTCTCGACTTTCGAGAATTAACCGTTATCCTTGCTATCCTTTCCCGTTAGTAAGCTATGTCGTAAGCGAAACCTTGGAAGTAGATGTTGATATAAATAATGCATAAAAACGTTATTTATAATTATCGATATCTCTATGTTTTGACGATCACAAAATGTAAAAACATTAAACGTATGATTACTACGTAAACAAGTATTAAGTTAGTTTATATCATATTATCCAACTAAATCACTTAAGGTATGTATAAACAAATGCCTAATACATTTTATGATCAAAGGGATGTTTATTTAAATATTACAAAGTTTATTAAATAATATAAACTTATTATATATTTTTGAAAAACATATTTGGTAATAAAGGAAAATGTTTAAATCATACTAAATATATGAATTCAAATTTTTAACCAAAATCAGTTAGTTTTTCACCAAATAAACTTTCCCCAGAAAAAGACAAAATTTCTGGCCGTTACAGTATGGCGGCCCCCTTAATTATAAGGGGCGCCCCCCTTAATTTTACAGGGGCCGGCCACCATTTAAGGGGGCTGGCACGCTCCTGTTGTCAGAAAACTTTGCCTATAAATACCTCTTCAAACCCGGTATTTTCCTCACCTTTTGCACTAAAATTTTCAGATCCAATCCTCTCTAAACATCTTTCTAAACCCTTTGATTATAAGATTATTAATCTTTGTTTCAAGTGATTCAATCCCTCATCATCCTTCCTCATCCAAAGTGCAAGAGAAGAATACTCCTTCAACATCGAGTTTAAGAAGTATTGTAGATTAGTATTGTATATTGTGTAAATTAATTGTGAAGTTGTGTTGTGTTTGTAATAAGTAGATCTAGGTGAAGTAGAAGTTGTGTAGAGAAGAAGAAGTAGTGAAGTAGTGAAGTGGTGTGAAGTAGTGAAGAAGTTGTGGTGTGTACAAGGTGTGTAGAAGTCGTGCTAAGTTGTGTAGTGGTGTGAGATTGGTTCTAGCTACAATTAGAACCCGACATTTAGCTTAGTGTCATTAATTGGTGTAAGCAAAAAGTTGTGTAAGGTTTTCTCCGCCATAAGGGAGCTTGTTTACATAGTGAAGAAAACTCTCGAGTTAGCTTAGAATCGAAGTTTTTCATAACCAAAATTTTGTAAATTAAAAAGACGTGAAACTATTCAACCC
Organism: Artemisia annua; assembly: GCA_014162995.1. Taxonomy (NCBI): domain Eukaryota; kingdom Viridiplantae; phylum Streptophyta; class Magnoliopsida; order Asterales; family Asteraceae; genus Artemisia; species Artemisia annua. Next base: position 38,590 of record LBNU01027923.1, on the reverse strand, counting down.
CCCTTCTAGTTTTTCACAATTGGTATCAAGAGCCACGTCAAACAAGATTTTTAAAATATATTGTATTTTAAAACTTGAAATCGATCTATGGAAATGTAAAATATTTAGAAGGGAAAATTGTTTTCAAACCAAAATTTATTGAAAATGAAAGTTTTCATGAATGGAAAAATCGATTCGAAAGTTATATGAAATCAATAAACTATGATCTTTGGCATGTCATTTCAATTGGTGATATTCAATCAATAAATATTATTTTTGAAAAACAAAATAATTTGGCAAAATTCATTATATACAAAGCTCTACCAAGAGTTGAGTATGAAAGAGTATTTTTTTGTCAAATGGCAAACGACATGTGAAAAAGTCTTTCAAAATATCATCAAGAAGAATGTCAAGCCAAAGAAAAACTTGCACATAAGTTAGTAGCAAAATAAAGTATAGTAGACAAATATTTAGTTGAAGTGAGTACAAGTGTTACTAGTTCAAATTTTTTGTGTGAAGGTAATGATGTCGAAGGCAACACGAGTCATGACAAGAATGAACAAGAAGAACGTGTAGAGATGGCAACCGAGAAGGAACTTAGTGACGATGACGATTCTAGTTCCGAAAGTGAAGACGAAGAATATGCAAAGGTTGTTAAAGAGTTCAAAAGACTTATTAAAAAGAGACAAAGAGCACAAGATAGAAGAAGAACAATTCGAAGGAAAAGATTTGATGATGAAGACAAAAATACTAAAAAAGAATGTTTTGTCGTTCAAGCATCAAATGAAATATGCCTAGGAATTAATTTGGAACCCGATGAATGGGTAAAAGATAGCGGGTGCTCAAGACATATGACGGGGAACCGCAAATTATTCTCTACATACAAAGCATACAACGGAGGTAACGTTATTTTCGGTAGTGATCGTCGTGGAAAAATCATAGTCAAAGGTACGATCTCTCAAGACTCCCTAACTATTGAAAATGTTGAACATGTAGATAACTTAACATATAACTTGCTTAGTATAGGACAAATATGTGACAATAAGTGTAGGGTTACCTTTACCGATAAGAATAGTGTAATTATTAAGGATGATAAAGTCATAGGTAGAGGAATTAGGAAAGGTGGTGTATATGTCATGAAACTAGGAGATAAATTGGAAGATAGGATATGCCTAGCGACCTTAGACGAAAACTCCACCTTATGACATAGGAGATTAGGTCATGCAAACATGCAACAAATACAATCTTTGGTGTCTAAGGAACTAGTTAGAAACTTGCCTAGTCTAAAATATAATCAACACTTTTGCGATGCTTGTAAAATAGGAAAACAAGCACATGCTAGTCATAAAGCTAAAAATATAGTACCCACTACTAGATGCTTAGAACTTCTTCACATGGACCTCTTCGGTCCAGCCGTAGTGCGGAGCTACGGTGGCAACCGCTACACCTTAGTTATAGTAGATGACTATTCACGATACACGTGGACTAGGTTTCTAAGCGATAAAACCGAAGCCTTTGAAAAATTTGAGACATTTAGTAAAATGATACAAAATAAGCTAGGATGTTCTATAGTCTCAATTAGGACGGATCATGGTAGGGAATTTGATAACAAAGTACAATTCGGAAAATATTGTGATTTGAATAGAATATCTCACAACTTTTCCGCTCCACATACTCCACAATCAAATGGAGTAGTAGAAAGGAAAAATAGGTCTTTACAAGAAATGAGTAGAACTATGTTAAATGAGCAATCTATCCCACAAAAATTTTGGTGCCATGCCGTAGATACTTCAACATATATACTTAATAGGGTGTCTATTAGAAGAATTCGAGGAAAAACTCCTTATGAGTTATTAAGAGGTAGAAAACCAAATATAGCCTACTTTAGGGTATTCGGAAGTAAATGCTTTATTCTTAAAACAAAGGATTATCTCACTAAGTTCGACCCTAAGTCATATGAAGGAATTTTTCTAGGATATTCACAAAATAGTAAAGCATATATAGTCTTAAATAAACATACCATGAAAGTAGAAGAATCCCTTGTAGAATACTAGATGAATATATAACACGTATGGATCCTTGTGGTTTGGTTCGTTTACAAGAAAGAAAGAAAGAAAGAGAGAGTTTTAGAGAGAGAAAGTAGAGAGAGAAAGAGGTGGAACCTAGAGAGAAAACCAAAAAAAAGAAAATAGATTATGAGAGGTTCTAACCCTCTCCAAGGATGGAGAGGGCTTTTATATGTACAAGGTTTTGCCACTACGGGCTGTGGATCGGGCTGACAGTGGGTAAAGACCCGACCCGACTCCACGAATACTAACTACATCTAATCTACGTACTAATAACTATTATAAATACTACGAGCTAAACAATGCTTAATCATATTTGGGGTGACCGAATCTTTACTAAGAAAAATCGTATTCCTAACAATCTCCCCCTAAGGGAGGTCACCCGAAATTAAGTCTTGAATTCTTGCATTGAGATCTTTGTAGATACTTTTGTAGCTCGTAGTTGTTGATTCTTCATTGATAAACGACTCAAGATGACTTCCTTGATGTATATGATGATCTTTTGACTTTGCTCTTCGCTCTTCATCCATATAATTAGCTTCAAGTCATCTTTGAGTGTATGTGTCTCTTTGTGATGTTGTGATTGTCTTTGTGATGTCATGCTTACACTTTTCTGGATCATGATCTTCTGCATCAGAGTTGTGGAAGCATAGTCGAAGCCCATTCCTTGATCATGATATCTTGAGTTATGATGTTGAAGTGTAAGCATGAGATGATGAATCTGCATCTTTTCAGCAATCGGCATCAATCGTCAACTTCTTTGTCTTTGGTGTGATTACGCCTTTCCAACATGCCCATACATCTTTGTTGAGTAGATCTTCCCGGTTGAACAGTTCTGACGTCTCCTTTTAGATGTTGGTATGAGCATGTGGAACTAGAGTGATGGTGGTGAACATGGTAAGTTTGGTATGTTGAGCTGCATAAAACTTGGTTAGTAATAAACATACCGGCACTTACAAGTTCGGACTTCGAGATCGTCAACAGCATAGTGTGAAGACTTTCTCTAATCCTTACCAAGGCCGTTCCTAATCGGATGCCCCCGAAAGGGCTTTCACTGACATACCGAAGTACACCAACGATTAGGTGAGTCGCTGGAGATCACCCCACGACTGTAGACCTTTTGGAACACCACCGAACACACTAAGCGTAACCCACAAGAGATTACCGAAGTGACCTGCTGTCAGGGCTGTTTGATGTTGACCCTGGCAGGAGTTTCCACTCAATCACTGGGAAATACTTATGTATATTCCCTCATAAGTGTTCTCGGCAGATTGCTAAGATCTGCGTAGGACTCAAAATATTACATCTGGTGTCCTTAATGTTGAACAACCAGTGTAGAAGTATCAAGTGTTCCTATGAGATCTTTTGATGCATCTCTTGGCTCTAGACTCGATAAGTGCACATTGGTTATCCTATTCGGAGACTAGGGAGGGGTCTCCTGTTTCAATATCAACTAGCTCTAAGAGACAAGTCGATAGTTTACACCGGTTCCCCGTGAGAATGAAACAAGCTCTTTTAAGAGAACTTGAGTGGCTGGGAGGTTTAGTGCAGTGCGTCACTGGGTCCATGACGTCTTTATCTTCAATACCGATGTTACCTTGGTAACAATCAGTAGCATATGAATTGAACCCGGTTTCTGCCCTAAGGTTGAATAATTGGAGGGCTATTTCTTTTCACCCTTTCTCATTTCATTTCTTTTTAATTCTTCAACCCCTTCAGTGCTTACCGAGACTTCATTACTAGAACCTTGTTGGGTTTGTTCCAGTCCTAGCTCAGTCTCAGTCGGCACTCTTCCCTTTCTCACTTTTCTCCTTTTTTCAATCATTCCTAAGGACTTCTAATCTATCTATTGGATTGTCCCTGGGAAGATCCCTCCGGTTCTGGTGGATCATGGGAACATATACCTAACCTTACCATCCTTATAACTCCATGCATTAAATTAAAGTGGTCGGTCTTTTGGTATCTTTCCACAATCGCCATATAACCAAATCATTGAAAATTCTCTCAAAGTGTTTATGATTAAGAAACACATTTTGTTAACACTTTGAGAGTTTTATCATTTTTCAAATGCTCCCCCTCAACATGTGCTCATAGGTAAAGAAAGAAATTTGCACATGTCGGGGTGAGTTGCACTTATTTGAATTGATCGGCTCTTAATAGACATATACCCTAGGGACACGTTTACGTTGCTTAGTTAAAGGGATCCATTATCAGCTTTTAGGTGATAACTAGCCCTAATAACTAACTTGAAGTTGTTAACATTCCTTAAAAAGGAAGTTAGACCCGTCAAAGTATACATCTAAGAAGAGTTTCTCGAAACGGTACTTTCTACTTAGACCAGTCCTCTTCGAGACACGTTTACATCACTGGTTAGACCAGCTTGAAATTATTACCCGGCCAGGACTAGTCCTTTCGATTCACGACATTTCATGTTTCGTCAATTCATGAGTCAAATCTGAGTCATAATCAATTCACGGTTTCTACTTGTTATTGTAAAAACACGCGAAAGACTCTTAGCCACTTGCTCCCCCTCAATATGTGCACATTGATTGATTCAATTTGAAAGTTTTTAAAGCTTTGGCACATACGGGTGAGCTTACATTTGAGATCATTTATTTATCATTTATTCACTTGCTCCCCCTCAATATGTGCTTTGATTAAAATTCAAAAACTTCAAAATTTTAGCACATACGGGAGAGCGTACCTTTGAGTCCAAAAACGTCACTTTTTAAATCAGATTTCATATTTAAATCACATTCTCTCTCCCGATCATAAAATTTCAAATTGTTTGAGATTTTGTGATCCTAATTGATTTAAATGATTTTAGAAGAAACTTTGGAGAAAATGTGATAAAAGTTTTTACAATTACTGATTTTGAGACACTTTTTGTTTTTCACTGCTGCTGGTGCACAATGTTTTTAAAGGTGCAGAAATTTTGAGCAAATATGCTCCCCCTCAATTAATGACCCGTTTTCAATTTAACGTTTTGTAGTCATTAATTTGAGCGGCAAGGTATTTGTGAAAATTTAAGTCCAATAGCCACCTTGTAAACCACAAAATCTCTCTTGAAGAATTATAAAGAGAGAGATTTTGGGATGAAAGAAGACTTCTCTTCTTTTACTAGAAAGGTTGCACTGAAGCGTACAACTTTTCGAGGTGCACGGATGTAATGTAATCCATGCCCGGATGAAATTCATCCGTTGTTAGGAACAATCGTCTTAATGGTGTCAAAATGGTGACGCATTTTCCTCATTTTTGAAAACCGGGTTGCTATCTGAAGTAATAGCAAACCATCATTTAGGCAATCTATTTTTGGTATTTTCTATTTTTCAGATTTTTATGGTTTTTCTTGGTTTTATATTTTTGTATTTTTCTTTTTTTCTTTAGAAGAATATGTACAAGGATATGTGAAGTGAATCCATTACTCCTCATTGTCCTCCTGATGACTTTTGAGTGACTCAGGAGTGATACTCTTCATTCCAAGACGTGGGAGAATGAATTGAAACCGTTCTCTAGGAAGTGCCTTAGTGAAGATGTCAGCCAGCTGAAATTCCGTCCTCACAAAGTAAAGTTCCACAATTCCCTTTTCCACTTGTTCTCTGATGAAATGATGTCGAATATCAATGTGCTTTGATCTTGAGTGCTGCACGTTGTTGCAACAAAGAGCAATGGCACTTTTGTTGTCACAGTACATCGGAACTTTATTGTAAACAAAACCATAGTCAGATAATTGAGACATCATCCAAAGGATTTGAGCACAGCAGGATGACATGCCAATGTATTCAGCCTCTGTAGAGGAGATCGATGTACTCATTTGCTTCTTTGATTACCAGCTAACCAGCTTATCTCCTAGAAATTGAGCACNATTGTAAACAAAACCATAGTCAGATAATTGAGACATCATCCAAAGGATTTGAGCACAGCAGGATGACATGCCAATGTATTCAGCCTCTGTAGAGGAGATCGATGTACTCATTTGCTTCTTTGATTACCAGCTAACCAGCTTATCTCCTAGAAATTGAGCACCGCCCGAAGTACTTCGACGAGTATCTTGACATCCCGCATGATCAGCATCAGAGTAGGCAGCGAGAGCCATTGCACTGTCTTTAGGATACCAAAGGTCCATGTGAATCATTCCTTGAAGGTACCTGAAGACTCTTTTGACTACTTCTAAGTGCTTCTTGGTAGGTTTGGATTGATAACGAGCACACATGCAAACAGCAAATAAGAGATCGGGTCTGCTAGCTGTGAGATACATCAATGATCCGATCATGCTTCGGTACTTGGTTCGGTCGACTGGTGCCCCTTCAACATCCTCATCCAGTTTTGTCCTTTCTACCATTGGGGTGTCAACCGAGTCACATAACTCAAATCCAAACTTCTTTAGGATTTCATTTGCATACTTGGATTGATTGATGAAAATACCGTGAGGATTTTGAGAGATTTGCAGCCCCAAGAAGAAAGACATTTGCCCCATCATAGACATTTGGAATTCTGTACTCATTTCTTGTGCAAACCGATCACATTCCAATGAATCGGCAGAAACGAAGATAATGTCATCCACATAAATCTGAATGTGGAGACGATGCTTTCCCAACTTTCTCGTTAACAATGTAGGATCTACCACACCCTTGGTGAATTGGTTGGCTAGAAGGAATTTGGACAAAGTATCATACCATGCTCTGGGTGCTTGTTTAAGACCATATAGTGCCTTCTTTAAGCGATAAACATGATTTGGGCGTTCAAGGTCAACAAACCCCTCTGGTTGGCTTACATATACTACTTCCTTCAAGTGACCATTGAGAAATGTAGTCTTCACGTCCATTTGGTAGACAATCATGTTTTGACTAGCTGCATTGGCAAGGAAGACTCTGATGGCCTCAATTCTGGCAACGGGTGCGAATGATTCCTCAAAGTCAATGCCTTCTTCTTTTCTGTATCCTTTGGCCACTAGTCGAGCTTTGTTCTTTAGGACTTCACCATATTCGTCAAGCTTCACTTTGAAGATCCATTTGAGGGCGATAATCATGGCACAGTCGGGAGGGGGCACTAATTCCCGAACATCAAGTCTGTCAAATTCATTGATTTCATCTTGCATTGCAGTGAACCAGGATGTTTTAGTCAAAGCATCTTTATAATCCTTTGGTTCAACTTTGGACAGTATGGAGCTAACGAAGCACCATAAGGCATCTGTGGCAAGCTGTCTACGTGTAGATACCGGCCGAGATGGATTACCAATGATGTTGTCAATTGGGTGATCGTTTGTCCATTTCCGGATATGCTCATGAAGTTGAT
>LBNU01027923.1:6901-21959 GCA_014162995.1 Artemisia annua | reverse complement strand
AAAAATAGAATAAAAGTTTTGACACCGAGTTTGACTTTCCTACTAGGTAAGAGTGAGAATAAAAATTTTGACTTGATCCGGGCGTGTTGAGCCCTAGCATGTTCCCTTAACCAAAGATGATCATAAAAGCTTTTGCTAGTTTTGTACACAAGGAGCTACTCTTTTGTCGGCTCCCGTACTTTACTTTTTATATGCATGGCTAAAAATTATCGGCTAAGTATCCGCGGGTCTCATTATTTGAGGTTTTCAAAATGAGGAGAATGAGATATGATAGTGTTTATTTAGAAGTTAGTTACCATACGTGGAGTAGTGGTTCTCTTTAAAGCTCATCGAAGGTACTTGTGGCCTTTTGTTCCCATCAGCTTGTTTCACCCTATATCTTGTGTGCTAATTAAAGATGTTAGGTTTAGCCGATGAGTAGTTCTTTATCTTCTTAAGAGAATCTTTGCTTGGGAAATTGGGTACACATCATGGATACACGTTAGTTGAGTTGTATTGTATATCGTAGAATAAGCGTAGTACGCATGTGGTTTCTGAGCTACCCAAAAGCCCGTTGTTATGTATGAGCTAAGGTGTTTTAAGACTTCGGATTGAGATCGGACCTTGGATCCTAGATTCCAACCCTAGCAGTTGGCGGTAGGTCTTGGATTGAAACCGTGAAGGTTCGGAGTTGAGAAGTTACTAAGGCAAGAAAATGAAAGAAAAAAGTGAAAAGAAAAGAAAAAGGCAAGAAAAAGAAAAAAAAATGAGAAAAGAAAAAGAAAAACAAAGAATATATGTTGAAGATTTATGGATTATGAGTTCTAGTGTTAAGACTAAAGTTGGTCGCGCGTGAGGTGCATGTTACGATCCTAGATCGGACGCATGAGGTGCACGTGAAATGTACTCGCCAACTTATGTCTATTTTCGATGTATTCCAAAGTCTTTGTATGTATCCAATATCCTTGATGTGGACCACATTTCTCTTGCAAACCTTCTTAAGAGAAGATCGATAACTACTTAGCGTTTGAATTTGGTATCTTTATCGGACTAAATCATATTGAAACGAGAAAACATGAAGCAATTCATTTCTCAAATCAATTAAAAAATTCTAGATGCACTAAGATTTGGGAGCGAGAGGTGACCACACATAAGTAACTTCCATGAGTGGTATTGGTATCTAACATCTAAGTAAGCGGTGATCTCGTTTTTGCACTTAGTTTGGGACTTGTGAAAAATCAGGGACGATGAATTTTATCCATTCGGTCACTTTTCTATGAATCGTGTTCTTGCTCTATGACCCTTAATCGTTATCAAAAGATAATGAAAGTCATTCACACCGTCATATACTAAAATAGTGTAATATACGATGTACATAGTCGAAAATGGAAAACCGGGGCGTTTTAGGGAATAAATGATTTCGAATTTCTCTTGAACGTTTTGCTGCTTTTCAAAGTTAGTAAGGAGAGGTTTTGAAATTATTTACCCTTAAGGCGTGATGTGATTACATTGCGTGAGGACACGCAATACCTTAGTCTGGGGGATTTTGATATGTGCTTATTCACATATCTTTTATTCACCATTATTAGACTATTATAGACCAAAAACTAACGTTCAAAGCCAAAGATATCGTGTTTTTGTGTTTATGACTGTGCAGGTAAGGATATTGCAAAAACAACGTGAAAAGCAACCTAAAAGCCCACAACGAGCACGAGATGTGGAAAAGAGTTTGAAAGTGACGTAAAAGATGAAATCTACTTGTGAAAAGCCCGTGAAGACAAATTATTTCTCAAAGGCTCAAGAAAGTAAAAGAGACGCTTAATCAAGCTCAAAGATGATTATGAAGCTAAAACTTTCTAAACCCGAGCAAGTGATCACTTTTATGCTTTTGAAGATCTTTGGAAAGCTCTTCAACACATCACCTCAAAGTTACAAGGACTCAAGTCGTAGTTTTAGAAAGTTAAATAGCGTCGTATCTCTAGTTTATGCTTCGTATTCACAAAATTTGGAAGACTAAGGGGCTAAGTGTCAAATTGTAAAAGGTTGAGCCACCATGGCTCCCTTAAATACCTCCCCTACTCTTCATTTTTGAGGTTGTCTAGTCTAGTTTTTAGTTTTAGTATTAGTAGCTAGTTTTCTTTCAAGTTGTAGTGTAATTTTCTTAATGCAAGCTTTTAACTTTATGTCTTAATCTTCTTATTTTGCTTATTTCCTAGCTTATTTCAATCTTTCTTTTATTGCTTTTCATCTTATTTAAGCTTCTTTACTTTTATCTTGATCACAATAAGCTCATATAAGTCTTGCACCACCTTTGCATGAAAAGAGATTTTCGTGCCTAATGATTATGACTTGAGCTTATTTGGGTTTTGCTAGCTTGTAAAAGCTTATTTTACATTTTACTTTAGCTTATTTAAGAGTTTACAAATCGTTGTTTTGGCTTTTAAAACTTTCTTTTGAGTTTAAACAAGCTTTTTAGATACGAGCCCTAGAAATATGCTTAGCTTATTTTGAATTCGTTGAGTTTCTATAGCTTATTTTGAGAATTGGATTTGCTTAATAATGAGTCTAAATAAGTTTTCATTTAGTTTCCATAAAATTCTTACGTAAAATATTTCATTTTCCTTTAAAACTTAAAATAGCGAGTAGGATTTTAGGTTTTTGCGAGTATGGGTATCATTTTGTGAGTATGGTTTTTAATCTAGGTCTTGCGAGTATGAAAACTGATTTAGCGAGTATCAAAACTTAGGGTTTTGCGAGTATGGTAAAACTTTTTGCGAGTATGAACATTTCAGAACTTATAGCGAGTATGGCCAATATATTTTAGCGAGTATGGTTCGAGTTTTGTTCCTTGCGAGTATGATTTATATGGTTATGCGAGTATGAGACATTAAGATTGCGAGTATGGGGCTTTTGAAACTAGCGAGTATGCTATCATTTGATTGCGAGTTTTAGCTTGGCAATCCCTTATTGCGAGTTTGGAATCTTATATTGCGAGTAAGCAATTTCATTTTATAGCGAGTATCAAAGGCTCGTTTCTTCTGTGCTATAATAGAGTCTTTATGCCGTCTATTTTGTTTCTTAACTTTACAAGTTTGGTCTCTAGTTGCGTGAGTTTAATCTTAGTTTTCTAGTGTCTCGTTTAATTGGTGTCGAGTCTTGTTTGTTATTTAAGCCGAGCTTGGTTTCTTTACCTCATCGTCCCTACGAGTGAGGTTTTATTATTTTTGTTTCTAAACTAAACTCCACCGAATTTGCTTTAAATCTTGTAGTTTTATTTCTATTTAGTTAATCTCTTTTTGTTCATTTAGATTAAGTCTTTTATTTTATATCCTTAAACATTTCTTTATTAGTTAACTTTTCTCTTTGTTAATTAAATCTAAAGCTCAAAAACATTTTCTTTATTTCTTTCTTATTTCATTTCTTTTACGTATCACTTAACTTGATGTTTTCTTTGATCGTTCAACTTATTTCTTTTACTCTCGTACTTCATTTCATTTAAGTTTTTAACAATCTTTCGTAGTATAACTAAAACCAAATCACATCTTTTAAACCAATTCACTTCACATAACTCACGACTCGAGTGACTAGATCCATTCAACCCTCGTTGGGACAACGATCCTCGTGGTTTAAGCTTCACCGCTTGAAAAACGAATAATCAGCGGCCCCCTTAAAAGTTCAAGTGCGGCCCCCTTAAAATTAAGGGACCGGCCACCTGAAGGTCGAGGCTTCCTGTTTGCTTTCTTCTTTTTAGACCTTTCACCCTATTTTGATTCCTCACTTCCTAAAATACTGAAACACATTTTGTCCATCAAATCCAACACATATTATCCTTCCATAAACACATAATCATCACACTATAAATACCCCTCATCACCACAAATCATCATTCACTCCATCATGACTTCTCCCAACAAACCAAAGTCAAAAGCCTCAAGGCTAGCAAGGATGACCGAAAAATCCACTTGGAAGAGAAAAACAAGCCCTCAAAACAATGCCATCACATCCAAAGGGATTGAACAACAACCAATACCTTCAACCACTTACTTCCCCAACTTCAATCCAAATCCACAAGGTCATTCCTTTGAACCTCATTACAATCCATACAATCTTGGTCAAACTTCTACCATACCTTCATTCAACTATAATGATCCATACAATTATGGTCAGTCTTCCAATTACACCTCAAACAACTTCTCATCCAACTACACAACCCCACTTCATCCACATCAACCAAATGAACCACTCCACAATGCCACGGAAAAGCAAAAATTCCGTGAAGAACTCAATGTCATTCGAGATCTTCGTGATCTCAATGCTATGCATCTTGCACAATGCGACTTGGATAAACCTCCCTCATCTCCATATTCAAATTGTTTACCTCACTCACTCAATTTGGATCAAGTCACCAACCACACCTACTATTATCCTTGTTGCTACTTCCTACAAAAACAAATTCTTGACTTAAGTGAAGATATTTCTTGGATTGAATATCTCCTCACGCGTCCTCACCCAATACCTCCTCTCATTCGATATAATATCCCTAGAAACAATCATTCCACTCCATACCCATCACCATCAAACCACTAAACCAAACCTCCATGCTTCCAAATAAAATCACCAAAAACCTTTTGCAACCAAGCAAGTCCAAGTGACCTCAAGATCGCAACTTAGTATCTTCTTAAGTGTAGTTTACTAAGAAAAGCATAAATGTATGCTTATGTACTAAAGATTATGTCTTTCACATAATCCAATTTAATAATTCTATTAATGAATGCCTTTAAATTTTTATTGCCATGTTTATATTTAGTTCACTTGTTCTATATGCATTGTGTGCTCTAAATATTTTTGCAAGCTTTCCATAGGTCGATTTACTTTATGACCTCGAAACGAGGGGGAGCTCCAAGCTCATCGGGATAACCTTTTTGATGCTAACAAAAAGGGGGAGAATTGATATAAACTCACTAAAATACTTGTGTATATACTAATTTTTGTTTTAGTGAGCTTAGATTTTGTAATCATCAAAAAGGGGGAGATTGTTGATATAAATAATGCATAAAAACGTTATTTATATTTATCGATATCTCTATGTTTTGACAATCACAAAATGTAAAAACATTAAACGTAAGATTACTATGTAAACAAGTATTAAGTTAGTTTATATCATATTATCCAACTAAATCACTTAAGGTATGAATAAACAAATGCCTAATACATTTTATGATCAAAGGGATGTTTATTTAAATATTACAAAGTTTATTAAATAATATAAACTTATTATATATTTTTGAAAAACATATTTGGTAATAAAGGAAAATGTTTAAATCATACTAAATATATGAATTCAAATTTTTAACCAAAATCTATTAGTTTTTCACCAAATAAACTTTCCCCAGAAAAAGAAAAAGTTTCTGGCCGTTACAGTAAGGCGGCCTCCTTAATTATAAGGGGAGGCCCCCTTAATTTTAAGGGGGCCGGCACCCGCTCCTGTTGTCAGAAAACTTTGCCTATAAATACCTCTTCAAACCTGGTATTTTTCCTCACCTTTTGCACTAAAATTTTCAGATCCAATCCTCTCTAAACTTCTTTCTAAACCCTTTGATCATAAGATTATTAATCTTTGTTTCAAGTGATTCAATCCCTCATCATCCTTCCTCATCCAAAGTGCAAGAGAAGAATACTCTTTCAACATCGAGTTTAAGAAGTATTGTAGATTAGTATTGTATATTGTGTAAATTATTTGTGAAGTTGTGTTATGTTTGTAATAAGTAGATCTAGGTGAAGTAGAAGTTGTGTAGAGAAGAAGAAGTAGTGAAGTAGTGAAGTGGTGTGAAGTAGTGAAGAAGTTGTGGTGTGTACAAGGTGTGTAGAAGTCGTGCTAAGTTGTGTAGTGGTGTGAGATTGGTTCTAGCTACAATTAGAACCCGACATTTAGCTTAGTGTCGTTAATTGGTGTAAGAAAAAGTTGTGTAAGGTTTTCTCCGCCATAAGGGAGCTTGTTGACATAGTGAAGAAAACTCTCGAGTTAGATGCTCGGGGAGTGGAGTAGGACGAAGAGGAGATTCGTAGCCGAACCACTATAAATCCTTTGTCTCGCGGTGCTATCTTTCTAACTTTATCTCTTTACTTACTTACTTACATATTTGTCATTATATTCTTTAGTAGAATAAATTGTTTATAATCATGTAAGCAAGTTGAGTTCACATAAAATTAGAATCGAAGTTTTTCATAACCAAAATTTTGTAAATTAAAAATATGTGAAACTATTCAACCCCTTCTAGTTTTCCACAGTAGATTCCGTGGCTCTATCTGAGTAGTCGTTGGCAATCCCACACCAACTTTGATGATCCCACCCGACCTGTTCACCTCCCGCTAATTAGCGAAACGGAGAGTATGGGCGACTTTGCTCGTCCTACGTGAAGGAGATCGTTGCGCGTCCTGGAGTGCTGACTCCTATTCTTTCAGATCATAACCGTCGTTTCGAACTCTCACCTTGTTATCTTACACCCACATCTTCGCCAATCACTTCCAAGAAGCTATAAGAACAGATATGGATTTAAGTACCCTGTACCTTCTCCAGACTGATGGCTGGAGTGAAGAAATCACTCGAGCGACAGTGGACTTGTCGCGCAACTATCGAGTTTGGCAATGGTTGGGATAGACTCCTCCCATCGGCCAAATTCTTCTATAACGATACCTTGAATTTCAATCATTCCAATCGTGACAGTCATTTCGCAATCGATTTCAATTATGACAGTCACCTTACCCCGACATTTTGTCAATCACCTCCAAGAGCCATGAGAACAGACATGGACATGATACTGTGTATCATCCCTAGTGTGATGCCTGGAGTGAAGAAACTTTTTGGGCGATAGTAGACATGTCGCGTACCTATCAAGTATGGCAATGGTTGGGATAGACTCTTCCCGTTGGACAAATTCTCCTATAACTATACCTACCATTTTAGTACCTCAACGGCACCGTCAGAGACCCTTTATGGTTGTAAGTGTCGATCCCCGATTTATTGGGTAGAAATGGAGATACCCAGCTCCCTGACCCTGAATCTATTCACGAAACTGCCCCGGAGATCATCCGAAGGCAAAATGGAGATGCAAGCTGCTCGCGAATCGTTAGAAACCCTGATGATGTAAACATCTTGAATCCCCCGATAGAGCCTAGATTAAGCTTAGAGATTCACCATGAAAAGGTGTGAAGCGTTGGTAAACGTGGAAAGCTTAATCTTCGCTCTATTGATCCTTTCAAAATCCTGGTTAGAGTCAGACTGGTAGCTCACCGATTCGAGCTACCGTCAGAGTTCAACCATATTCCCGACATTTCACATGCGTAATCCGAAGAAATAACTGCGAAGGAGGCATTCTTTATTCATCTGGGAGAAATCCCGATCTTGGAACGTTCAAGCTCTGTTGATTTATCAAAATCATGAATTCTCACTGTATCAATCCTTTTCAGATCCTTGCCAGAGTCAGACTGGCAACTCACAGATTTGAGCTACCGTCGGAACTCAGTTGCATTCCCATACGAAATTCGAAGAAACGACTTGCCAATGAGGCAGTTGTTATTCCTCTTGGAGAAGTTCAGATCTTATAACATTCAAACCTTGTTGATCTATTGGAATCGTGAACCATGGAGATTAGACGACTTCAGCAAAGTCGTATCTCTATCGACAAAGTTCGTCGAAACTTGCGAAAAGATCCTGAATTCAAGTGGGGACCATGAAAGCAAATTCTCGTACGTATATTATCATTCCTTTTTGATCGTAACGGGTAACTTTAATTGAATCGCAAGGACACGATTCCGTTAAGGAAGTGAGGCTATGACAACTCAAAAATTCGGGTTCCTATATAATTATCCTATTATGATCTTGAATTACATTTTGGGAACGTTTATCGAGGTCTAGGATTTTATGCATGAGATTTGACCATATAACGGATATAACACGAATATTAATTAATTCAGTCAAACAAAAATAAAGATATATGTATTTATAATCAATTTTAGTGGAATAATAATTATAAGATTAATGGAAATGATTTTGGGAGCTCGGGAAATAATTATAACACGATCTATTGGTCTCGTTCTCGTCTCGTTAAAAATATAAGAAGATTGGCAGATATGGTCCCTATGGGCGCGCTCGGGCTTGCCACAAGTCCTCATCTTACACTAAAAATATACCACTTATAGAGAACTAGGGTTTCAACCCTTTCTTCTCCATCTTGCAGCCGCGCCCCATCTCACTCCCATCCGACCACTTTTCTGGCCAAAACTCCGACACCACCTGACGTGGATTTACACCGCCACCACCCTCATACACACCACTTCATCATCTTTCATTTGATATAGATCACGCGCGATAAATCTCACCCAAACACCATTCTCATTCAAGTTTCAATCTCGAATCAGCACCCATCATCATCCTTGTTCATATTTCTTGATTCACCGAAGATCAAGGTGGGTCTATCCGATAGTATACGAGGTGTTTGTGCCTCGGTTTGACTCAAAAACCCACGGGTTGAGGGTCTTGTTACAATAACAGAAAGATAATAAATAAAAAGAGATTAAAACATGTGTTTGGTATCACTTGGTTCATGTTTGTTGTCGTTCTTGTTATGTTTAGGCACGCCGTGAGTTTAAACTCACGGCCTAAGATGATTTGGTCTTGTTGATTGTTGTTGTTCGCTCGGGTTTGGATGTGTTATGGTATAGCCGAGAGATTAGGATAGTTGGGAGATAAATTTGGATGTGTTATTGTAGTTGAGAGTTGGGTTCGGATGTGGATTTAGGTCACCAAGTTGTTGGTGTTGGATTCTTGTTGTCGTCGATTGTGTTGTTGTTACTGTTCTTGTTGTTGGTGTCCTTGTCATGGTTATTGTTGTTTTGGTCGAGAAGTGGAGAGTTCGTTTGGTTGTTGTGGTTATAGAAGTTGTTGTTGTTGATGTAGTTGTGGTTGTGGATTAGAATGACGGGGAGTAGGGTTAGTTAACGCGCCGTAGTCGGCGGTTAGTTATTGAAGTTGTGAATTGCGGTATATTGTAGTTAGTGTGGATATATATTTATGTTTGTGGGATTTGAGCCGTGTCGGGCGTCACCTAGACTTTCTAGTCTTGTGTGGCCCCGATGAGCCAAAATGGTCTTGGTAGTATTATTATTATACTTTATGGTTGACTTATTGACCCAAGGATAATGTGAACTCGAAACGTGATATCACTCAAATAAGATAATTATAATTGAATGTTTAATTGACACACATGTATATATAAGTTAACATTAAATATTAACTAACAAGTAAAGTTGTTACTTAAAATGTTAACGATAAGTATTAAAATGACGATAAAGGCGTTATATAATATTTTCTAGCTAATAAGAAATATTAAGTAACGTTAAGTCATTCATTAGTATTTCTAAATTAAAAAGAATATATTAAATAATGATAAAGACGTTATTTAATACTTAAGGTAAATAATAAAGTAAACGGTATTAAATATTAATATGGACGGGTTATTAAACGTTTCGAGGACACATTTATCGAGACTTACCCATTAGGAGTATTGAGGTTCGTGTTAGTATATGTCGAGTTACGGATTGGTTAACATTAATATAACCATCCGACACGATTAACGGACTAATTGGGCTGCTAAATCCAATTAGAGTTTAACAAACGTGTCGGGGGAGAATATTAATAGGTGACCCATCCTACGACTTACCATCTCTTTACTAGATATGAGTTAACTTTGGATTAACAAGTGTATTGAAGGAATTGTTGAACTATCGTATTAGCAAATACGATAAGTTTCCAATAATTCGTACAATTTCCTTGTTAAACTTTTGATTACTCGAGGTTGACTTTAACCATAAGGTTGACTTAGTAGCCATTTAAGTGTGATTGCTTTGGATGGATTATGTAGTTTGACCCGGCTGTCTTGTATTCAGCTTTGTCTAGTTTTCTTATAGAGGTTGTCTTTGTTTGTCTCTTGGCGTGAGTACTCTTGAGTCTTATCTCGTTTCTCATTGACTTCGCTTGTTTAGTCTTTGGCATGAGTTCACTTGAGTCTATGTCGTGTCCTCACTTCATACACAATTTTACCAAACACAAACACTAATAAATAGATAACGGGAGATATGGAGATATAGAATGGGTATTACTTGGGAATAGTTAGCTTATGGAAGATTGGTTCATCGCTGAGGATCGGGTATTAAGATAAGCCTTGGGTATAGAAGACTGCGTCGTTTCCCTACCGATGTACTGCCTTCTTGATGCTGTTGTGATCTGAACAGTTGTGTCTGTCGTGTTATATTGCATTGCTATGGCCCAGGTGAGTTCATAGCCCCCGTTTATCGTTTTCTATTCTTTGGGGGAGAATACATGCTCTTCGTTATCTCTTGGACCTTTTGGTCATTTTCTTTGTTGTTGTGATGATATTGGTTTTTGTTATGATTTGTTGCGTTTATATTATTTATGTTGTCGGTATGTTATGATATGATTGTTAGATTGGATATGTGGCTGTCAGTGTAGTACTATCTACTTTACTAGAGAAGTACGATAGGAATTGACTACAAGTGCGGCAATTAGCTATAGTGTGCACCTATAGGACTTCTCTCTTGTTTGTTATGTTATGTGGTGTTATAGAGTTATTGTTATGTCTTGGAGTTCTTGGCATTGTGTATTATCTTGTGTCTAAACTCTATGAACTCACCAGTGTAAGCTGACCCGTTTTAGCATGTATTCTCAGGTTTATTGCGATAGCTTATTTCTGGAGGCGCTTGGCAAGGGGCACGATCATAGAAGACTCTGATAACTAATTGGGACCGCTTTAATTAACTTATGGGCCTATTTCCGCACTTCTTTTATATCATGTAAACTAAATGCTTTTGATAACAACTTTCATTCTAAATAAATGAAATAAAAACCATTCTTTGTACCTTATGTTGTGATACCGCTTTAGTAGCACCTCAATGCATGTATGNTTTATTGCGATAGCTTATTTCTGGAGGCGCTTGGCAAGGGGCACGATCATAGAAGACTCTGATAACTAATTGGGACCGCTTTAATTAACTTATGGGCCTATTTCCGCACTTCTTTTATATCATGTAAACTAAATGCTTTTGATAACAACTTTCATTCTAAATAAATGAAATAAAAACCATTCTTTGTACCTTATGTTGTGATACCGCTTTAGTAGCACCTCAATGCATGTATGCTTCCGCTGGACCCGATTTTGGGGGTGTTACAAGTTCTCATATTAAGCTTTCTATCAAGTGGGGCGACAAGATTCACTAGACTCCTTTGGTCAATTCGCCTATCCTATCTCCTTAGAATCCTTTCACTTGGTAGTCACGTTTATTGATTATTGGTTCTTTTACCATCATGGGTCGGTGTGATTTTTACTGGATTCGCTTTTTGCTTTACTAATATTGTTGACGACAAAGCTTGATCTATTCCTGTAGCGTTCATTAATTTAGCTATCTTGTTTTATCGTTTAAAAAACATTGTTCTATCTCTTTAATCGGTTGACTTTACGTTGCTGTTGATTCTCGTGGGTCAGTGTGAGGTTTAATTAATAGGTCGGTTGGAGTTTACTACTAGATCTATCAATGCGTTAAAACCCTAACTTAGGTTAGGGTTTTCTTCTTCTATATTTTCGTGTATGCAACTGATGGATATTTAATTTCTGTTAAGTTTGAACTTTTGTGTTGTTTGTGGGTTAAAAAGAGATGGATAAGGATAAGAGTGCGACTGAAGATATAAATTCGATTTTGAATAATTTTAATGCTAAGATGGAACAAGTTGAAGGAGTTAAGGACGGCATTGATGGGGCTGCTACACAGGTTGGTATCGTTGGTAATGGTGATGGTAGTGATAATGGTGCTAGTAATCAGCCTCCACGGAACTCGGCTGGTCCTCTTATTTCTGATTGGAGTGTGAATGATGGTGATATTAACTTGTCTACATTAGTGGACAAGAATGTGTCTTCTGGTCCTAAAACATCTAATTCCCCAACGACCTGTGGTACTAGTGAGGGCAAAGGTAATGTTAGTGGAAATGAGCAATCGTTTGCTTCTTTGCTTGGTGCCAATAGTACTGCTCGTAAGGTGAATTTTAGGCAGACTATTAATGAAGATCGGGTTCCTAACCATGGTACTAAACTTCCTAAGGAGGCGATGGAACCCATCTTAGGTCGGTATGAGAATTCTCTTGTTGGGTACTTCTTAGGAAAAGCTATAGCTTTTCCAATTGTGTAGAACTATGTTACTAATATGTGGAAGAAATTTGGCGTACAAAAGATTATGAAGAATGAAGCAGGTATTTTCTTATTTAAATTCTCTTCTAAAGACGGATTGGAGCAGGTGCTCCAACAAGGCCCGTGGTTAATCTGTCATTCACCTCTTATTCTTCGGAAATGGTCTCTTAATGTTCCCCTAACCAAGAATGAGGTAACTACGATTCTGGTTTGGGTTAAATTACATAATGTGCCTATAGTTGCTTATTCGGATGTTGGTTTAAGCTAGATTGCTACTCAAGTACATTTACATCTTCTATGTGCGTTGACTCGTGGGGTCGGATTAGTTATGCTTGTGCATTGGTCGAAGTGTGTTTAAATTCTGAATTGAAAAAGAAAGTTAGTATGGCTATTCTATTGGATGATGATAGTGGGTATTCGACGGAATCATTCATGTCGAATATGAATGGACACCTCCTCATTGCAGCGTTTGTAAGATATTTGGTCACACACTTAGTGAGTGTCCAAAACAAGTGAAAGAGGTGGTTCATAAGGTTTCTAATGTGGTGACTAATGCATCGTCTCAGGTGGTTACTAACGATGAAGGGTTCACAGAGGTAAGGAATCATAAGAATAAAGGTAAGAGTGTGGTTTCTACGTCTCAACCTAAGCAAATTGGAGGGGTTAAACTCTCCCAGCCTAAGGCTAACTTTTGGAGACCTAAGTCACGACAACTTCTAATCAGGTTGGTACCAAGAAAGAGTCTGATCTTAAGGGTCTTCAGCAGGCTTCTATTTCAAATGTTAAATTTGGTAAGGAACCACAGTCTTCTAACTCGTTTGGTATCTTGGAGTCATTGGTAGATGAGGATGTTCTTGGTTTTGTTAGCAATGGTAAGCGGTCACAAGATCAGCCTATGAGTAAGATGGAATCGCAGGTGCCGGGTGAGGCTTCTAAGTCGTCTAGTATCCCATCTTCTAGTACTTCTGCAACAAAAAAGGCGTTGGAGCAATCTACTATCCCATCTCCGAGTACTTCTGCATCGAAGCGGGGTAACCCATTTTCTAAGGTGGGTGAAATAGTTGTTTCTGACAGTGATTAGGATGAGGTGTTTGAGCCTAATGATTATTTGGGAGATGATTATTTTTTAGATGAGTATCCGGCTCAAGTAAACGACTTACCGGAACAATTCAAGGAGTTCAAGCTTCTAGGATGTACTGGGAAGTAGTATTTTATTTGTTTTGTTTTTTCATAAGATTGGCATGTCATCTTATGTTGTTTATTGGTTGTTTTAGTTGTTGGTAGCTAGTGGTTCATTTATAGCCTTACATAAATGATCTAGGGAAGTTCAAGCGGTTGCTTGAGGTTAATGTGGTACTTTAACCACATTCCATTGTACTTTCAACGTTTTATTGGTTAATATATTTTACCAGGGTGGAAGATCACCTTTTACCAAAAAAAAATCAACGCTTTTAAATTTCAATCAACACATTAATACACAATAAAATTTAAACACTTCTAAATTACCTAAGTGTATACACCAACATTTAACTTACTCTTCCATATACCTTTTTATAAAATACCTTACATTATACATTATACATTTAACATACACCTCATACATGTATATTATACATTTAATTTGTACACATAAAATACCAATAATACATGTCATAAACCTTTTCAAATAGGGACACATACCCACAACCTCTTGACACCTCCCTAACAGGTGTCAAGTGTAAGAAGCACTTGTCATCTGCACTTGGCAATGATTACATCAAATAGTTCTGTCACACCTCGCCAAGGCGGAAACGCGAGTGTGTAACTTAATGGATATCATCACAACACATGATGTCTACATAGAGAAATACTACATGCACATAAATAGAGCAAAGTACAGACACGAAGTGTCGTAACAATACCCAAAATAAAATAACCAAACAAATATCCAAAGGTATCTTCAATAAATCTCAAAGTACCAAATGAAAGACATAATCGCATCAAAACCAAGTTCAAATAAAATCATATCCAAACATAAAATAAGTTCTTCTCAAATGTAACTAAGTCTTGTCTAGTCGCTGCCCTCAACCTTAGCCTTAAAATGCTCACCTGAAAGTGATGCTTAAAACGTCAACATAATATTGGTGTGATTCAAAGGTTTAAGACACACAATATCACTCAAGGCAACTAGTTCACTGTGATTATAAAACATAGCAGGACATTAAGTATAGTTACCATATAAGCTAGCATGTAATCACACAACATAAGGCAACCATTGGGACGGAACGCGCCCACCGATCTAAATACCATATCCATTATCAATTGGGCAGAACGTGCCCACCGATCCAAGTACCACATCACACATCACAACATTTATCATCAATTGGGTCGTATGAACGAGTGATGAGTGTGTAAATACTCATCATTTTTACCTAATCTGAACTGTCAAAACATCCAAAAACACCAAATAATGCATCAAAATAGTGAAAATATTCCAAAAGTGTGTTTTATGTGTTCTAGATGCAAAATGTTTGAAAACAAATGAAAAACGAACAAAGTTTGCACAATTGGCAGTTTCAGTCCCTCAACTTTCACAAAATGTCAAATCTAGTCCCTGGTTATTTCAAAATATGCAAAATATCATAAAAGGTCCTTGGGGATTCATAAGTTGTCAAAACAAATCCTTTGAATATCAAAAATCATAAATTTACAACTTTGGTCCCCCAAGTTTGAAAAATGTCAAAAATAGTCCTTGGTGAATTTAAAAAGTGAAAATAGTCAAAAATAAACCTTGAACTATTCATCAATGACAAAATTGGTCCTTGTGGTAAAATTTTGGAAAATTA
>LBNU01027922.1:212167-235863 GCA_014162995.1 Artemisia annua | reverse complement strand
GTTCACCTTAAAATTGTCACCATTCGGTTGAGCCAACTCAACGGTGCCATAAGGAAATACTTGGGTAATGGTGAACGGTCCAGACCAACGGGATTTAAGCTTGCCCGAGAAAATCTTCAATCTAGAGTTAAAAAGAAGGACTTGGTCTCCAACATTGAATTCACGGTTTTTAATTTTAGCATCATGAATCCTTTTCGTTTTCTCTTTGTAGATCAAAGAATTCTCATAGGCTTGATCACGTAACTCGGCCAATTCATTCAATTGCACTTTACGATGATCACCCGCGGTTTGAAGGTCAAAATTAGCATGCTTTAAGGCCCAATAGGCCTTATGTTCTAATTCAATGGGCAAGTGACAAGCCTTCCCGTACACCAACTTATAAGGAGTACACCCGATGGGGGTTTTGTAAGCGATACGGAAGGCCCATAACGCATCATCTAACTTATCGGCCCATGAGGCACGATTCTCTCCTACGGTCCGTTCTAAAATCCTTTTAAGACCACGATTGAACACCTCAACTTGACCGCTCGTTTGCGGATGATATGCGGTACTAAGGCGATGGGTGACTTCATAATTAAGCATAACTTTGCCAAATTGGTCGTTACAAAAATGAGTACCGCGATCACTAATAATAGCACGAGGTGTCTCGAATCGGGCAAACAAACTCTTCAAAAACTTAACCACAACTCGGGCATCGTTGGTAGGGAACGCCTTTGCTTCCACCCATTTAGACAAGTAATCGACGGCCACGAGTATATACTTATTCCCTCTCGAAGACGGGAATGAACCCATAAAGTCAATACCCTAGACGTCAAAGATCTCACATACTTGAATAGAATTTTGAAGCATTTCATCTTTTTGAGAGATTTTTCCTTGACGCTGGCAAGAATCACAAGACTTCACCAAGTCTTGCGCATCCCGGTATATCGTCGGCCAATAAAACCCGGAATCAAAAACTTTCTTGGCGGTGTAGTTGGCACCATGATGTCCCCCCGTGGGTCTACTGTGGCATGCCATAAGAATGTCATCGGCTTCCTTGCCATGAACACACCGCCGTATGATTTGGTCGGCACAAACTTTAAACAAATAGGGATCGTCCCAATAATAGTGCTTAACGTCCTTAAAAAAAAATTTCCTTTGTTGGGATGACATCCCTTTTCGAATGAAATTCCCCGCATGGTAATTCGCAAAATCGGCGAACCATGGGGTACTTTGGTCATGTGTTAAACTCCCAAGTGTCTCGAGAGGAAATGTCTCGGTAATTTCCTTTTTCTCGAGATCACTTTGATGGGGATTTTCGAGTCTAGACAAATGGTCGGCGGCTAAGTTCTCCGCTCCTTTCTTGTCACGAATTTCGACATTGAATTCTTGCAAATATCAAGTTTAGGGGAGGATTGTTGGGTTTTAAAGTTAACTCTACTTTTGTGATATCTCTACTGCTGGCAGGCAACTCTACTGCTAGATATCTCTACTGCTGAGACTCTACTGCTGGAAGGATATTGCTGTATTATCTCTGCTGCTTAGTGATAAGTTTGTATACGCGTCTTTATATTTATAGTAAAGATGTCTTGTAATATTCTATTGTGTTAGAATATATTTGTCTTGTGTAGGAAGTTGATGTAAGGCCGTAGGGTTCCTTGGTGTATAAAAGGAGATCCTAGGGTTTTTCTAGAGTACGTATTATTCTAGTATTCATACACTTCAAGGTTGTAAAACCCTAACACTATTCAGAGTGCTCGTATTAATTATATTGAAGTGTTTAAGGTGTGAATAACTTGTGTTCGTGTTCTTCTTAAGTTAATTACTATTCCGCATAGTGATTAAGGTTACATACAAGTCAGCTTCTATACATTATTGTCTTGGTTTATCTAAGATAATAATTCTAGATCAACTGCTCAACTGGGATCAACACAAACTCTTAGAAAGAATTCGCGTTAGCTCCTAGTGTTAAAGACTAGCGAAAGCTTTTATGATCATCATTGGTTAAGGGAACAAGCTAGGGCTCAACACGCCCGGATCAAGTCAAAATTTTATTCCTACTCTCGCCAGCTGGAAAGTCAACAAGGTGTCAAAACTCTTATTATATTTTTGTACTTTTTCAACTTTTTCGCATTTTTTTTGTGCTTTTTCACTTCATTTTCATCATTTTTTCTTTGAATTTTTTTCAAATTTTTCAATTATTTTTTGATTTTTTTGGAAAAACGGGGTTGCGAGAGTAAACGGCTAAATGAAAGGGCAAGGCAAAAGTCAAATCGAAGATTCACCCCCCCAGACTAAAGGTAAACATTGTCCTCAATGTTTCAAAGCTAAGGGTAATCCTACGTAAAGTCTAAGGCCGTTTATTAATTATGCCAAATAGATAAACATTAGTCGATAAGATTATTGGATATATAATATGGATCTCCATAAGCAATGAAGAACGATACTCGAGTGGAGAGAATGACAAAACCACGAGCACGAGAGTAATCATAATTCGAGACAATCCTGGACAATCACAAACAACCACGAAAAACACGAGAATGGAAGAGGTCGCCCCCTCATGTTATTTTATT
This sequence comes from Artemisia annua, assembly GCA_014162995.1. Classification (NCBI taxonomy): domain Eukaryota; kingdom Viridiplantae; phylum Streptophyta; class Magnoliopsida; order Asterales; family Asteraceae; genus Artemisia; species Artemisia annua. The sequence continues at coordinate 233,311 of LBNU01027922.1, read as the reverse complement.
AGAAATAAAAAAGATAGATGGATAAGCATGGGGTGCCTCCCACGAAGCGCTTGTTTTTGATTACCGAGTCACAAAGCTTGACTCGATCCCCGAATTCAGTCATCCTTAGGGAGAGTTTGGAGGTTAAGGACACCATTGGGTGGTTTGTCCCCTCCGAAGTAATGTTTAAGTCGATGACCGTTCACCTTAAAATTTGGACCATCCGGTTGAGCCAACTCAACGGTGCCATAAGGAAATACTTGGGTGATGGTGAACGGTCCAGGCCAACGGGATTTAAGCTTGCCCGAGAAAATCTTCAATCTAGAGTTAAAAAGAAGGACTTGATCTCCAACATTGAATTCACGGTTTCTAATTTTAGCATCATGAATCCTTTTCGTTTTCTCTTTGTAGATCAAAGAATTCTCGTAGGCTTGATCACGTAACTCGGCCAATTCATTCAATTGCACTGTACGATGATCACCCGCGGTTTGAAGGTCAAAATTAGCATGCTTTAAGGCCCAATAGGCCTTATGTTCTAATTCAATGGGCAAGTGACAAGCCTTCCCGTACACCAACTTATAAGGAGTACACCCGATGGGGGTTTTGTAAGCGGTACGGAAGGCCCATAACGCATCATCTAACTTATCGGCCCATGAGGCACGATTCTCTCCTACGGTCCGTTCTAAAATCCTTTTAAGACCACGATTGGACACCTCAACTTGACCGCTCGTTTGCGGATGATATGCGGTACTAAGGCGATGGGTGACTTCATAATTAAGCATAACTTTGCCAAATTGGTCGTTACAAAAATGAGTACCGCGATCACTAATAATAGCACGAGGTGTCTCGAATCGGGCAAACAAACTCTTCAAAAACTTAACCACAACTCGGGCATCGTTGGTAGGGAACGCCTTTGCTTCCACCCATTTAGACAAGTAATCGACGGCCACGAGTATATACTTATTCCCTCTCGAAGACGGGAATGAACCCATAAAATCAATACCCTAGACGTCAAAGATCTCACATACTTGAATAGAATTTTGAGGCATTTCATCTTTTTGAGAGATTTTTCCTTGACGCTGGCAAGAATCACAAGACTTCACCAAGTCTAGCGCATCCCGGTATATCGTCGGCCAATAAAAGCCGGAATCAAAAACTTTCTTGGCGGTGTAGTTGGCACCATGATGTCCCCCCGTGGGTCTACTGTGGCATGCCATAAGAATGTCATCGGCTTCCTTGCCATGAACACACCGCCGTATGATTTGGTCGGCACAAACTTTAAACAAATAGGGATCGTCCCAATAATAGTGCTTAACGTCCTTAAAAAAAATTTCCTTTGTTGGGACGACATCCATTTTCGAATGAAATTCCCCGCATGGTAATTCGCAAAATCGGCGAACCATGGGGTACTTTGGTCATGTGTTAAACTCCCAAGTGTCTCGAGAGGAAATGTCTCGGTAATTTCCTTTTTCTCGAGATCATTTTGATGGGGATTTTCGAGTCTAGACAAATGGTCGGCGGCTAAGTTCTCCGCTCCTTTCTTGTCACGAATTTCGACATTGAATTCTTGAAGAAGGAGAACCCACCGCATCAATCTTGGCTTAGCGTTTTGCTTTGCCATTAGGTATTTTAAGGCCGAATGATCCGTATACACTCTGCATTTTTTCAAAAGAAGTTAAGGTCTAAACTTTTCAAAGGCATAAATGACGGCTAACATCTCTTTTTCAGTAGTCGTATAGTGATATTGAGCGTCGGTCATAGTCTTACTTGCATAGTGTATCGGTTGAAAATACTTAGTCTTTCGTTGCCCCAAGACCGCCCCGATAGCATAATCGCTAGCATCACACATAAGCTCAAAAGGCAAGTCCCAATCGGGGGCAACTAAGATCGGAGCCTCCATTAACTTCTTCTTAAGGATATTAAATGCTTCAACACATTCATTTGAGAAGAAGAACGGGGCGTCTTTTTCAAGAAGGTGAGTCAAAGGTTTGGCTATCTTGGAAAAGTCTTGTATAAATTGTCTATAGAAGCCGGCATGACCGAGGAAACTTCGGATTCCCTTAACGGTCGTGGGATGAGGTAATTTTGCGATCACATCGACTTTAGCTCTATCTACCTCAATCCCGGCTTTGGAAATCTTATGGCCGAGGACTATACCCTCTTTAACCATGAAATGGCATTTCTCCCAATTTAAAACCAAGTTGGTGTCTCCGCACCGTTTTAGCATCTTTTCTAAATGGAAGAGGCAAGTGGTAAAAGAATTTCCATAGACCAAGAAGTCATCCATGAATACTTCCATAGACTTCCCGATCATTTCTTGGAAAATGGCCATCATGCACCTTTGGAACGTGCCTGGAGCATTACAAAAGCCAAAGGGCATACGTCGATAAGCAAACGTCCCATAAGGGCAAGTGAAGGTGGTCTTTTCTTGATCGTGAGGGTCAATGGGTATTTGAAAGTATCCGGAAAAACCATCAAGAAAACAATAGAACTCCTTTCCCGCTAGACGTTCTAGCATTTGATCCATGAAAGGAAGTGGGAAATGGTCCTTACAAGTCGCTTCATTAAGCTTACGATAATCAATACACACTCTCCATCCCGTGATGAGACGTGTGGGAATAAGCTCGTTATCATCATTAGTAACAACGGTCACACCGCCTTTTTTAGGAACACAATGGACCGGGCTAACCCATGAGCTATCGGAAATGGGGTAAATCAACCCGGCGTCAAGTAATTTGATAACTTCATTTTTGATTACTTCATGGATTTTTGGGTTAACCCGTCGTTGTTGTTGGACGGACGGCTTAGAATCATTTTCAAGTAAAATCTTATGAGTGCAAAAACGAGGGTCTATGCCCTTTATGTCGGAAATACGCCAAGCGATGGCATTCTTATGCTTCTTAAACACATCAACGAGACGGTTCTTCTCCTCATCTTGAAGGTGTTTAGAAATGATAACGGGGAGTTTGTCGGTCCCTTCCAAGAAAGCGTACTCAAGATGAGGAGGTAAATCCTTGAGCTCGGGCTCCGGAGGATTTTCGTTAGACGGCTCAATTTGCTTAACTTCTTCAACGTGGATGTCTTTTGGAGGGAGAGGCGAAAACGGATCCTCATTCAAAAGTTTTTCAAGCAACAGAATATCTCCCTCGACATCAATATCAGATTGATCAATTCCCGGTGAAACTGATTCAGCAGAAAGATAAGTATCAATCTCTTCCAAGATGAAATCACTTCCCTCAAATGGAGTAAGGGAAGGGGAAGGATCGGAAAGGATTGGTATAGAAGAAATAGCAAGTAAAGAAGAAGAAGAATCATCAGTAGGGGTAGAAAAAAGAAGAATTATTATCGGGAAAAGAAGAGGAAGAATCATTAATGGGGAAAGAAGAGGAAGAAGTGGGATTGCCACTTGAAACGTCATGAGAAAACCCAAGTAGCTCTTGAGAATACTCCTCCGAAACTTCATTAATAACATCGATTCGGTTAACGGACGCACATTTATCAGTGGAGGAGTATCTCGCCGTTTGATCCAAGTTAAAAGTGATGGGCTCACTTCCGTCGCGCAAAGTAATCTCTTCTCCGTACACATCAATCAAAGCGTGATTGGTCTTTAGGAAACCTCTCCCGAGAATGAGAGGAACCCTTGGATCAGCATCAAAATCAACAATTACAAAATCGGCAGGAAAATGGAACTTTCCAACACTGACGATGACATCCTCGGCTATCCCGATGGGACGAGAGGACGAGAGGATTTTCGAGGGTCATGCACGTGGGAGTAGGATCAGGAAGAGATAATTTCTTCTACATCGATTTTGGCATAAGGCTAATGCTAGCACCAAGATCGGCCAAGGCGAAGCATTGACCCATACCCGGAAAGTTACACAGAATTAAGAATTTGCCGGGATCTGCTAGCTTTTCGAGAAGCTTCTTAAGTAACACAGTCGAGCAATTCTCATTCAAAGGTGTTTTAGCCATTTCAAATTACTTTTCCTTATTATTCAACAAACTTTTAATTATTGATGCAAATTTTGGCATTAAAACAACGGCATCTGCGAGACTTAAGTCAAAACGAATATCTTGAAATATTTGATAAAACTTTTCCATTTGATGGTTTGTTTTCTCGCGGTGCTTTCGATCATTTAGACGAGAAGGGTAAGTAAGTCTAGTTTTAATTGGTTCATCTTGTTCAAAAGTGACTTTTTACTTTCCTTTAGACACATTTTCATTTCTTTTAGACGTGTGGACAACCGGAGATTAGATGTCTTCGGTCCTTCCATTATTAATAGGAAGTTCCGTATCCATTGTCACCTCAGTTTCACGGTCGACCACCTTAGGAGGAAAAGAAGAAGACCAGGTAGTCGGAGCCGTGGGTCCCTTATATGAAACACCACTTCTTTTCGTGATCGCCTTAACATCGCCCCTCGGGTTAGCGATCGCGTTTCTTGGGAGAGACGTAGTTCCCGAGCCCGAGGGTTGATCATTTAAAGACTTCTTAAGTTCGGCCATTTGATTAAGCATCATTTTATTCATTTCCTCTTGTTTTTGCATAAATTGCTTGAGCATTTCATCCGAGGACGTTTGGTTTTGATTCAAAGTATGATTTTGATTATTGAAATTTTGTCCTTGGTTGTTTTGATGAAAACCTTGATTATAATTTTGAAAATTTCCATGATTAACATTTTGAGAATTCCCTTGAATCGGGCCTTGGTTATTTCCTTGATGTTGAAAATTTCCACGATTTTGTCCTTGATTAAAATTTCCCGGATTTTGAAAACCATTAAGACGTGTGGACAACCGGAGGTTGGATGTCTTCGGTCCTTCCATTATTAATAGGAAGTTCCGTATCCGTTGTCACCTCAGTTTCACGGTCGACCACCTTAGGAGGAAAAGAAGAAGACCAGGTAGTCGGAGCCGTGGGTCCCTTATATGAAACACCACTTCTTGTCGTGATCACCTTAACATCGCCCCTCGGGTTAGCGATCGCGTTTCTTGGGAGAGACGTAGTTCCCGAGCCCGAGGGTTGATCATTTAAAGACTTCTTAAGTTCGGCCATTTGATTAAGCATCATTTTATTTATTTCCTCTTGTTTTTGCATAAATTGCTTGAGCATTTCATCCGAGGACGTTTGGTTTTGATTCAAAGTATGATTTTGATTATTGAAATTTTGTCCTTGGTTGTTTTGATGAAAACCTTGATTATAATTTTGAAAATTTCCATGATTAACATTTTGAGAATTCCCTTGAATCGGGCCTTGGTTATTTCCTTGATTATGAAAATTTCCACGATTTTGTCCTTGATTAAAATTTCCCGGATTTTGAAAACCATTATTAACACGATTTTGATTTTGGTTGAATTGATTGTTACGATTTGGCACATTCTGGTTTTGAGGTGGGTTATTAAAACCGGGTGGTCCAAGATAATTGCTAGAACGGTAGCTGAGGAGATTCCGATCTCCTTGGGGTTGGTAACCGTTACCACCCGTGTTTGCAGCATACACGCTCTCGTGAGCAAAGGCACAGGTTGCTGGACACTCATAATACGGATGTGGACCACCACACGTTTCACAACTTTGATTAATAACATTGACGGTTTGAGACAGTTTTTCTTTTTCTTTATCTTTGACGAGTAAACCGATTTGTTTGGTAAGAGTCGTGAGAGCGTTCATCATGTCGTCATTAGATTTGTTGCTAGTACTCGAGACTTGGGTTTTGCATCTAGAAGTCCTCACTCTCGCTTTGTTTTCAATGATTGTGAAAGCTTCTTGAGTGTTCCTGGACAACAAATTTCCACCCGCAGAAGAATTGAGGGAATCTTGATCAGCGGGACTCAACCCATTATAGAAAGTATCGATCTGATGCAAGTCGGAAAACCCGTGATTAGGACATTTTTCAATTAAATCTTTAAATCGATCCCAAGCTTCGCTGAACGATTCATCAAAAGCTTGTTGGAACCGGAAAATTTGAGTTCGAAGATTAGAAGTTTTAGAAGGAGGATAGAAATGATGGATGAATTTGTTTGCTAGATCACCCCAAGTATGAATCGAATTCGGGGGCTCTTTTTCTAGCCAAGTTCGGGCAGCTCCTTTGAGTGAAAAGGGAAACAATTTCATCTTAACCACATCATAAGGAACTTGATTGATCTTAATTGTTTCAGCAATGTTGGTGAAATTCCTAATGTGAACATAAGGATCTTCGTGATCAAAACCGTGAAAGGATATACCCGTGATAAGATTGAGTAATCCGTGGTTAATTTCGAATTGGTTTGCGGTGATATCGGGAATCACGATGGCCCTCCTCACACCTTGGAAGGGTGATTGGAGTTGTTCTTCCATCAGACGTAAATCATAAACGGGTTGGGGTCCCACCGGAGGGATCCCGTTTTGTTGTGCACCACCCACCAGCGGGGGTACAACATTTTGACCGTTATTGTTCATTTCCTCAACGGTTGGGGAACGAACACGATTCGTGCTAATATCGTCGAAGTTATTTAAACACGAAAAATCAACCCGATGATTATGTCGAATAATCCGTTCGGGGTCCGAAAGAGGCGAAAGGATATCGTTAGACGAAGAACGGGTGTTCATACACCAAAAAGAAAGTGAAAGTTTAAAAAGTTAAAAAAGAAAAATAATTTTAGAAAGGAAAATATTTTTGGGTTTTTTATAAATAAGAAAACTTAAAAATCACAATATTTTTGTCTTTTTCTTTTGTTTTGTAATTTTTTTTATGATCGATTCGTCACCCGAAATCGTTTCCTTCAAATCTACTTACAACGAGGGTGTCGGTTGTAGAATTAAAGTAATCCGACAACGAATAATTTCACAATCTCTTTTGCGTTCAAACTTATTTGGTTTACAATCGCCCTCCTTCAACGGAAGACCGAGGATGTTTATTATATTTTTGGTATTTTGCAAACACTTTATGAAAAGTGTTCAATATTTTTGATTTTTACTTTTTATATAAGAAAATATGTATACAAGGAAGGTTTTCAAAACACAATTCGAAAAACAAAAACCGATTCACTTCAACCTTCCCCGGCAGCGGCGCCAAAAACTGATTAGTCATTTTATAGTATAGTATATTATCCAAGTAATTTCTCAACAAATAAGAAATACCCGAGTCGTGATCCGTGTGAAGGTGAATGGAACCGTAGTTAACGATTTGTGAATTTGTGTAAAGAAAAATGAAATAAAAGGGATTGTGTTGATTTAAAAACTACAATTAATAAAATAGCAAGGAAACACGTAAATAGCACACATAATCGAAGCACTAAAATTAAAACGTAAAATTAAACGTAAATAACGCAAATCCCGAGCTAATCCCGAGATTTAAAGCAACTAATAAAATTAAAAGGGCTACGGGGGAAAACTAAATTTTATAAAATCCTAAATGTAATTAAAAACTTTTAGGGAAATTAAAATTATATATTTTTGTTTTCTTTTCTTTAATTTGAATTAATTAAAAACTCTTTTTGTATTTTTGTTTAAGATTTAAATAGTAAATAAATATGAAAAATAACTTAAAAAGTGAAAATTTAATTTTATAAAACCTAAATTAACTGATAACTATTATTGAAATTAAAATAAAATTTCTTTTGTCTTTTTGTGATTTATTATTAATTAAAAATTATAAAAGATAACTTAAATTCTAATTTAATTATTAAAATGCAAATAATTAAGAAAAATAAAAAATTACTTCTTTAAAATTCTAATTTAACTAAAAACTGATTTTAAAAATAAAAATATTTTTTTGGATTTTTCTTTAATTAATGTTAATTAAAAATTAATTAAATTGATTTAAAACTAATTTTAATTAAAATAAATAGCAAAAGGACTTAATTAAATCTGATTTTTTTCTGGAAATTATAATTTAAGTATTAAAACCTAGGAAAAATAACAATGATAGATTACTACACATAAATAAGCTAATGGGAACAATAAGCAATAGAATAAGCTCTAATAAATAAGCAAACAGTTACCAAAAAGCGCCAAACTATCACAGATCCTTAAACACACTTAATAAAGCACAATTGAACTTAAAATATCAAATAAGCACAATTAATAAGCTAAATAAGCCCTATAGCAGTTTACAGAAATGCAGTCTAAGGGTCCTACTTACTAGCTAATTATTTAATAAGCTGAAATTGCAAAAGTAAAGGGGGCAAAAGTTACACTACCAAGCAGAGAACATAAAAACAGCAAAAGCGCTAAATCTTACTGTCCAATTGACCCTTAATTTTGACCAAGAAACTGGTTTGTAAGCTCAGTGTATACTGAGTCAGTGTATACTGAGTCAGTATATACTGACTCAGTGTATGCTGAGTTTAACTGAGCACTTTGATGGGTAAAATTAGGTGAGTAAGTAGGTTCCAAAGTATGATTTTAGGGGGGCAAAAGTAAGAACACCCACCAGAGATCTCAAAAAACTTAAAAGCCCTAAAAATTACACACAAATTGAAGCTTAATTTGAACCAAGTTCAGCAGATGAAAACTGATAACAAAGACTTTTTATGCAGATTTGACTTTTAGTTTTGCTACTTAAGGCTGACTAATTCCAGTTTTAACAGCTAAAACCTATTCCTAGATGTTGTTTAAGGATGAAAAATCACTCAGAACACAAGCACTAACATAAACACTTCAAATGCACAAGATCTCAAGGACAATTAACATTTATAGCAGATTAACAATGAAATTGCAAGCAAACTTTTGACTTTTTAACTAAGTCCTACTGATTTATGCTTAAACTAACTTTTTTTTTTTTTTTTTTTTTTTTGATAACCATGGTTTCCGACCTTTTGGTCGACTAATCCACGGGGTTTGAACCCACCGTCACACAGACTCAAACCAGGTGAAGCCCTCTCTTTTCAGGAGGTTGGCGTGGCCACTTAAGGTTGTTTGCACCTAGTAGGAATTGAACTTGAGACCTCACACATTTTAGAGTGATAGTCACAAGCCCTTTACCACTAGGCCACCCTTAACCTATTGCACCAAGTCTAAGCCAAATAAACAACACAGAAACAACTAGAGCACAGATTTAACACTAAAGCCAAACACCCCTTAAACTGATAAGTTACACTAGGTTGTGCAGATCTAGGCCATTAACTATCAAGTTATCAACTTCCACATATATAAATACTTAATATTAACCTAAATTAGCAACAAAATTCAACCACTAACACATCAAACACAGATTGCAGATTAAGCTAAATTAAGGCAATAAGATGAAAAATACTATAAAGCATACCAAAATAATACATAAGCATTCAAATATCACTCAAACAAGCAGAGACAAACACAGTTAAGCTAAAATTACAGTAGATCTAACTATTAGATGAAATTAAGAGGAAATGTAAAATAGAGAAACTCTCAAAATAATCCCCCTCAGCTCAAACAGAGGGGGTTCACTATGCTTGCCTATCTTTAAGATAGGCTGAGACCTTCCCTTTCTGTCTCAAGCTATCAAGGTACACCAAAACTCACCATGAACACCAAATGTTGACCACAGTTGACCAGAGATGGAATTTGAGCTTTTGAATATTTTATAATACTAAATACCTTACAGAAGCTAGATAAGCTAAGATAAGGTATAGGCCACTGAAAATAAGCTTGATTGCAAGCTAGTTTTTAATAAAAGAAACATTTTTTTGTATTTTTATATTTTTCGTATTTTTTTGGTTTTTCTTATAATTCTGAAAACTAGAATGATGAAAGCTAATGTTTAGATCCTAAAGTAAGCTCATAAAAGGTTTTATAAAACACAGTAAAACTCAAGATACCATTAAATAAACTAAATACGATTTTAAGCACTTAAGGAAATACAAATTGAAAAGAGAAATAAGCTAACTTTTTATTAATATCACTAAAACATCACATCAAAAACTGAAATTAAAATCTAGGAAAGCATTTTGACTGAGTTTTGTTACATAAAAACCTACACTCTATGAAACGTTTACAAGGGGTCCTTATATAGGAGAGAGAGCAGCCAGGGTTTTGCTGAGGAAGGTCCTGGAAGCTCATTGTTGGCCACATATCTTCATTCCTTATCACAATGTTGTCATCCCACCTCATTCTTAGCCGTTTGAGGCACCTTATCTTCACTCCACGTTGCTTGGACCAATAGGAGAGCTCAAATTCGCCACGTGTAGGGAAAGATGTCGACATCCTCTGACTTGTCAGACCTTCTAGAAAGAAGCAAACCTCGTACTAAGAATCTAAGGTAAAAGGTTGAGGTGGCAGGGTAACTGGGTGGAGAAGAGATACAGTAAAGGTAAAAGGCGCGTGTTTGTTTTTTTATTTTTTTATTGAATTTGGTGGGTCGGGTTTAGGAGGATGGGGTGTGGGCTTATGGTTATTATTTGGGCCAGTGGGTTATAGAGGTGTAATGGGTTTAAGATAGTTGGGTTTTTGGGTATTAATGGGATAATGGGTTTAGTGAAAATGGAGTGGTGGGTTTGGTTGATAATTGGGTTTAAGTGAATGGGATCCGGTTGTAATAGTAATTTAACCATAGGGACCATAAGTGTATTTTCTGAATTTATCAGGACCAAAGCTGCCAATTTCCAATTACTTTATCCAAGGGCTTATGTTGCCAATTCATTGATTGATGAGGGACCTTAGTTGTCATATCTTCAAATAAATCTTCATAAGGACTAAAAGTGACAACTTTGCAAACTTGGAGGACCAAATGCGTAATTTCTTCAAACTTTCAACCAAGGACCAAACTTGTCATTTCTGAAACTTTGAGGACTTCATTGGAATTTATGAGCTTGACTTTGAACACTAGCTTTCCCGGCTTTGGCTTTTGACACTTTTCCGATTCCCGTGCTTGTTTTGTCATTTTCTTGTGATTTTTCATCCTTTTCTTATTAATCCATGCCTGCACATTCAAAAACACAAAAACACAAGTATTTGGCATTTATGGGTTAGTTTTTGGTCTTATTGGTCGGGTTTTGGTAAATAAAAGGTATGTGTATAAACACATACCAGTTATGTGTATAAACACATACCAGTTATGTATAGTGAAAAGAACTAAAGAAGAATATTAATTAGCATTAGACCAGCCATAAATGGATAGAATAACTGAGCCATTCTCTATCTCGAATTGCCCCACGATTTTGCCAAAACAGTGAGATCCGAAGAGAGACTACCAATAACCAAACCACCCTCTGCTTAATTTGGAAGAGATCTATACTTTTTAATTCATGCCCTTTGTTTAATGTCCATTCCGGTGTTTGTAATCTCATTCAATCTAGCTTTTTATTGTATGAAATGAATCTTAGTTTATTAGTCACTGTAAAATTATTTTCATTTGTTGCAAACATGTTTATGTTTGTCCATAGCATTTCAAGCTTCAAATTTTTTGTTACTTATTGGTATTCATGTACGTTGACCAGTTTTGACCAAACCGAAACTGGTTTTTAAAACCGAACCGGTTTTGGTCAATAGTCAAAAATCCGGTTTGGCTAAAAACTGGTTAGTGTTTCGTTTGGATTTTGAGGAGGGAAACCCAAACCGGTGGTAACCGGTTCAGGCCGGTTTGTAATGGTATTGTTGAAAAAACCAGTTGAATCCTTCTATTCATTTATTTGGTGAGCACGATCATGGCTTAAAAATCGGTTTTTTCAAACTGGTTCAGTAAATCGAACCGGTTCCAAAGGTCTATTCCCCAAAACGGTTGGAAACTGCCGGTTTTTGCCAAAACCAAATCGGTTTTGGTCAAAAACCGGTTGAGCGGTTTTGGGTTCATTTTTTTCGGTTTCGGTTACAGTTTCTGGTTTTTTACACACATCTACTTATTGGGTTATGGACATTGAACTGCATTATTAATTCACATGTGAATCTTGTTAATTTTAAGTTACTCTTTATATATTTGAGTTGCTTTCTTTTCATTCATGAATGCTGAAGTTTGTGGTTGACAAATATGTTGTTTCTGAGACAATGATGAACCAAGTTGGGTCCCGGGACACCTATGGATTCTTGTAAAATCCTAAATTTTGTGAAATGCACCTGGTCCATAAAATAGATGTTTATAGTAATGTTTATTTTTTGTATATGAACCAGGTTATTTTTAGTCCTAGTTCCGTCACATTCTGACATATCCGAACACCCTTTAACCGCTCCTGCGAATTAACCCAAACATCCCTTAAAATGCTGTTGAAGCAGCCTGGCAGAAACACCACTTAAACTGCTGCAACAGCCATAGCCAAACATCCATTAAAGCTCCACATGTGCAGCTGACAGACCCAATAACCCAAAAAAATGCTATTGCCACAACCAAACCCAATAATTTGCAGTACACAGACTCAAAAACCCGGTAAACGGATTCTGCAATAAACAAAACTAAACACCCCTTATTTTGAATTTTGTGCAGCAGATGACCCAAACACCCCTTATTTAAATAATCATCATCATATGTTTGTTTATACATTTGTATAAAATTGCATATATGTTTAGAGTGTGTATTATTATCAACAATCAATGCGTATTATTATGTTCCAATCAATGGTAAAATTTTATGAACAAGTGTTAGATGTGCATTAAGTGTTCTTCTTAATGTGATTTGCTTCTAACCAATGTGAATGTTTTTTACAGTTTCTAATCTTAGGTGTTGTTTTTTTATTAAGAGACTCTAGATCTGAATGTGACTCGCACATCTGAATTTGACTTGCACATCTGAATCTGAATATGCAGGTGGAAAATCTGAATCTGATTCCATGTTAATATGAATAAGTGGTTGAGAAATCTGAATCAAAATCAAATAAAACTGCTATCGATTTTCATAATTTAAATATAAACAATTGCATTTACGCGAGAAAGAAACATTATTAAATATAAAAACACAAATTTTATAATATAGTCAATTAAAGTTTAGAAGTATTTTATACAAAAACATTCAATTTCATGTGTATTTGAAAAAAAGAAACGTGTTGGGGTTTATATTGAACTTTTCATAATGATTAACTAAATGAGTTAGGTTAGAGTTGAGATATATGAGTTTGCTAAACCGAACCCTCCAATTTAAATTAAATGTGAATTGTCAAATAATTATTATCATGATTCACATTCTTTATCTTACAGATAGTATGTAACAGTTATATTTAATCATATTTTTAATACAAAATGCAAAATTGAAACAAGACAAAAAAAAATGAATAAAATAAGACACCCAAATAAAAATATCATACAAAACCAAAAACAAGTAAGAAAAAAAGCCACTAAAAGGTGTTAAGACATCTCCTCTTCATCTAGTTCAATAAGAGGTTTATGCCTCTTACTGCCTCTTAACGGTCAGGAAAAAATAAATGTTCTTAACATTGATTGCCTCTTAGTGTCTCTTAATGACATGAACAAACAAAGACATGTTTGGGCCAAACATCTAAACGTACCTGAATAAGTTAGATTAAGAGGCTGTTAAGGGGTAATTCGAAAAAAATAATAAATAAAATAAAATGAAAAACTAACTTTTATTCTATAGAACTAAAACTTTAAATATTATATAGAAGATATTTCAACTATTCAAATTAAAGCTCCTTAAGTTGTAACTGATGGGAGGAAAACACATGGAGGTGCAATAAGACGTAAATGTGATATCACGTGATCAAATACTTTAGACTAGCATTTGTTCCATTGAACTTAATTAAATGCCTCCACATCTAAAATATTGCTCTTTAAGACTAACATTTATTCCATAGAACCGATTTAAATGCATTCATATCCAAAATACGTATTCCTCTTTAAGACTACCATTTATTTCATGAAACTGAATTAAATGCCTTCACATCTAAAAAAAGTTGCATCAAATATTATGGATGTAATTGAAGTCCAACGGATCAAGCATGTAATAAACTAAAAAAGAAATGGATCAATTGGGTCAAACTTGTCGAAACTCATCCAAATTTTTTCTCAAAAGACTTCTTATCTTCTAAGATGAAATTGGTATTTGTTATATTTTGCACCTTGAGTAGCTTCAATTTGTATCCTTTCATCAGCATCAAATTGACATATACGACCAAGAATTACTAGCATTTGCAGCCGTTAAAAGATTAAATTGATTTAGTTATAAAATGTGAACATGTTTTAATTTGTTCCGTCTAACTCAAACTTACATATCTTGGGTCTCTATTTTGCTAACATGAATTGTAATTTTTCAACAAAGTTATAAGCGGATAGCCTTTTACAAGAGATATGTGAATTGTTGATGGTGATTAGATTAATTATCAAAGTTAATTTTACTTTAATATAGAACAAAGACATTGCAACCGTCCAACTGTACTTTCTGTATATTATTGTGCACAACAGACATATATAATTTTAATTTATGGTTTCTAACAATATATGTAACTGAATATAAGTGAGGGAAAAGTTGCTCTTTCTTTGGTTTAGTTGCTAACTGAATTTCGATGAAAGTACAACCTCTAAATTTTAGAATTTAAATGGTGACTTTTTAATGACGTATCTGTTAGCCTTGAAAATAATGTTATATGTGGAAATTACAATAGTAGCAAAGCACAAGGACTTGTTATGTCATTAGGACATAGTTTATGTGACTTGTAGTATAAATACTCTCCTAGTGGCAACTAGGAGAGGTTGATGTTCATTGTAATAAGGAGGTGTGTGTGGTTTTTCCCTTTCTCTCTCTAGAAAAATACACACACCTTCCCCAATTCTTTAATCTAATTTTACCATGTTTAACCTTTATTTCGAGCATCCTCGACCTCCTGAATAGTGATTCTTGGTCTTAAAAAGTGGTATCAGAGCTAACCAGGGGCGATTCGTGGTGTTTTTGGGTGAAAATGGGTGATTTATGGCTGATTCGTGGGTGTTTCTAGCTACTCGTGGGTTTTTTGCATGATCTTCTTGGGTTTAGCGAGTTTCAGCATACCCTAGCGAGTATTACGTTTAGGGTTTAGCGAGTATGGCAATTTCTTGCGAGTATGCAAGCTTCTAGCGAGTATTGTCTTGCTTCTTTAGCGAGTTAGACTCAGCTTTTAGCGAGTATGGAATGTCTAGCGAGTATGGAAAGGTCTAGCGAGTATGGAAAGCTGTTTCTAGCGAGTATTGGTTGTTCTAGCTGCGAGTATGAGATACAGAATAGCGAGTATGACCTGAAAGATAGGGTTGCGAGTTTGGGCTATGGATTAGCGAGTATGGACTAGTTCCTAGCGAGTATGAGCTGGAAATTAGCGAGTTTCGTTCATTTTGGCGAGTTAGCCTTTTGTAACCTTATCGTTTATCGAGTAAGGTCCCATTCGCTTAATTATAAGTCGAAACTCTGCCCAAATGACTCCAAGATATCGTTCATGCCATCTCAATTACCTAAACCTAAACCCTAATATCACCTCACCCAATACATTGATATCATTGGTAGACTTTATACAGAACATGATTCATTAACTTGTTTCATTACACAAATACCAATATATCACCTCACCCACTTCATGATATCATTGGTAGACCTTATACAGAACATGATTCATTTAGTTGTTGCATTACATAAATACCAATATATCACATCCCAAAACATCACGTTTTGCTCAAAAAGATCCTGATCAAGAATCATAATACAATGACGATGGCTAATATCAGAAGTTTGTGACTACAAGGAGAATTCTTTATTTTTTGCTTGGGGTTGAAGTGAAGTCTTACGGATGCGTACTTATTTATCTCAAAGTCTAGGGGTGAATGGATGCATGACTTTCGAAGATACTTGTTGGGCACATACATATGTTAACCTATGAGTTACGTTAATGGCGACGACGACTTGGTTTATCTAGTTTTCATAGGTCAAGGGGTGGACGGACGAAGACTTAGTTAACTATCACTTAAAGGAGTTACGTTGTAGTGCTCAGTGTCACATGCAGTTGTGGATAATCAAGAGGTGATTATGTCTCATACTTGATGGTTGGTTGGTTGAGGAGTATTGAGTACTTAGGGATTCGACGGAGTACGAACTCTCTACACCGCTCTTAGTCACTACAAGAACAAAAGCTTAAGTCACAAAGTCTGGGGAATCTTACTTCATTCTCAAGTTTTCATATTGAGTTTTCCTGCATGAGGTTAATGGAAATAACCCGCGTTGTTGATTCAGAGGTTGGATAAAGAGTTAGACAATTTCAAATGGTATCGGTTAGTAGATTGGGATTATCGACATCTTCACACGTGCTGATTTGGTCTTATGCTAAAGGTGCTTCCGGTTACACTACATATACACATTGGTATGCTGATTTCGAATGAGAATCGCATCATCAGGGGAGAGAATGTGTACTAAATATGTACTTTATGAAGTACTAATGGTCCATGTGATCCAGGCTTAAACGTTTCTACTTTGTTGATTACATGTGTAGTTATGGGTCTGATTATAAGATAAGCTGGAATGACATTCTGGTGAACATGAAGAATGTTGATATGCGTTGTACCCCCGAAAGAAAATCTTGAAGAAGGTCTGAGTCTATCAGTCGTTTTACATATTCCGTGCATGTTTTGAAGACCTAAAGACGGTTCGATGTGTTTATCATAAAGACTTCTTCCAGAGTTAGGGCATTCATCAGAGATTGTTGTCAGTTTGGGGAAAGCAGCTAATTAGGGGAGAGTGTATTGTAATGGCCAATGTTAATCCCTAATTATGATTTCGCTCACATTGTCTCATACCAGTCAAAGTGATGCAGCTGAGAAGACTCAGATGGATAAGTGAAGCTATGGTGCTTGAAGACCACTCTGGAGCTGCTGTACTTAATGTTTTGTATTGTGTTTTACTTAAGTTGTGCTTGTAGGGAACATGTATGCAATTCCCATCATAACATTACTTTGGGGAGAGATTGTTACTTGAAAATAATGTTATATGTGGAAATTGCAATAGTAGCAAAGCACAAGGACTTGTTCTGTCATTAGGACATAGTTTAATGTGACTTGTAGTATAAGATACTCTCCTAGTGGCAACTAGGAGAGGTGGATGTTCATTGTAATAAGGAGGTGTGTGTGTTTTTCCCTTTCTCTCTCTAGAAAAACACACACACCTTCCCCAATTCTTTAATCTAATTTTACCATGTTTAACCTTTATTTCGAGCATCCCCGACCTCCTGAATAGTGATTCTTGGTCTTAACAGTATCACATTCATTCATATGTTATGTTTTCATTATAATATTTTGTGGTTTGAGCATGTCAAGATTAAAAGGATAGATAAGTTGCGGTTGCTTAACAAAATGTATGAATTATTGCCTATTTGGGCGTGAAAGGCTATATGAATTTTACAGTATCGAGATGCATAGCAAAGGATCATTATTATATTCTACTTTATGCTATTTTTTACTTACTTGAATATTTGTTTGACTATCTTTATTTTTCGTTTGAAAACAATTTCTTTTTCAAACCAAATATATAATTTGTTTTGTTTTGTCCGCTTATTTAGTAATATATAAACATTATCTATATCTATTTTTGTTACCATTGTTTTAATAAATTTCGCGGGTGTTTTAGCTAGTTCAATATATGGCAAATTAAATTGACCAGACTTTACAAGTTTGTAAAGGTCTTACATGATCGAAGTTATCATAAAAGAAACTACAGATGGTCAAAATTTTATAAAATATTAGTAAAAAACATAGAAAAATATGAGAAATCATAATAATAATACTGCTAGTCAAGAGTGGCCCAACAGAGCAGGCCTGACAGTTTTAGGCACACACTCTTAATTAGGCTTCCAATAAATAATTATTTATTCCATCAACTGGCTTGTGCTTTCGTTATATATATATATATTTAGCAACTTTAGTTTATATTCTCTCTATACACTCAAATTTAGTTAATTTAGTGAGTTTGCATGTGGCTATCGCGGTAGATATTGTGTTTAACCATACAAGGTAATCTATTTCAGGTTCAACGGGATAAACCATTAGCCGCATTCACTCATAGAATTTCACCGTGGGAAATCATAACCAAACCTTCGCAGATGATTAAGGGGTGTCTTTGGTGTTTAAATGGACTAAAAGGAATAGTTTGGTGGTGGGATGAAGGCAGGTCTTTAGTCTTCTTGATATACCTAGGCCTTGCTTAATCTCATGAATTACGTTGCTATTAGATGCTTTTAACCCTAAAAAATTGAATGAAATACAATATGCGGTCTTAAAAAATCACGGAGTATTAATTAGCAACAATATACAAATATATTGTTTATAAATGTTTATTTTAGTAACCTCATAGCATAAAAAGCTTCATATTTCGTATTTAAAATTATTGGGATGTATGTGAAAGTATCTATATTCTTAAGGGGAGGTTATTGGAACATTGAGATGAGGGCAACACTCAGAGAAGTTAGGGTTTAGCTATTTCTATGAAGCGAATCTTCTTTCAGTCTTATTTGTGGCTGCAATGACAAATATGTTTTTCCCCAATCCAGGCATAGTCCCACATGCCTCCAATCCAATGTAAGTAATTTTCATAATTTAGTTATTATATTGTGTTTAGAAATAGATCTACAATCTATTGATTTGAGGTTTATTTTTTCAACATGTTGTTTCATTTTTTGATGCCTGAATTCTGTTATATATCATTTCTGACATTTTTGATTGATCTAATGTTTGGGCAGAGGATGGGGTCGCAACATGATCATTGTTCATAGTATTTCGAGCTACACACGTGCACGGGTATAACCCATCTGTACCTTGCTATCTAGCTATTTTAGATTTTGCATCTGATTAATGTTATATGTTTAGATGTTTTCTATAAGTAAAGTCATCATGGTTTTGCCGATCAATGGGTAAAAACTCTTTATTTGTTTTTGTAAGAAAAATTAAAAAGTTTATCGATATTTATCCTCTAAATGTTTGATGAAGTTTATGAAGAATATTAAAGTTTTAAGAAAAATTAAAAGTTTATGAAATTTTATAACAATATTCATAACATCCTAAAGTTACTTTAAAACTTTTCGTAAAGTTAATTGCATCAATTATTCCACCTTTAGTTATCACTCTCATTTTAGCATGGTTCTTGAACAAGATCTTATGGTTTAATCTTCAGAAGAGAAGGGTCTCCTGGTTAACAAGTTTTTCCAGAGCCTGCAAAATGGAACATCCTAACTTACCAAATGGAGCTGCTGCAGCAGTGGGTGAAAGAGCAGCTGTCGCCTAAACCTGTGTAACTAGTCGATTTCAACATTTTATCTAATTGATAGAAAATAAATGCTTTTTCGGTGATATAACATTTGTATATTGCAGATTCATTTTTGGGTCACGCAGGATCTTTTGGTTCCTGGAGTACAACCTTCAGGTGGATGTTGAATCAATCTTAGGTAATGGCATTTTAAGTTCCTTAAAGTCACCGCAGCTGGGCGGGCGTTAGCGTTGGGAAATGGGTCAAGATGGGGCAATGGTTAAAATGGGTCTGTTTTAGCTGATGGTTCAGTTGACACACGAATCTTTTTTGCTGAATTATAGTTCATTACAAATTAATGTTGATTACAAAAATACTATTATTACGACAACAATCTAAAACTTAAATGAAATAATTTATGAGGTTGTATGAACTAATATAGACTTGAGGCATTTTATAGCTAAAAAAGACTATTGACCCGTTTTAGATAAAACAAGACCCAGTTTGACCCGTTCAGAAGTACATGATTCGAACTGAGATCTCTACTAGTACATCATGAATAGTAATTTTTTCCTTAACAAGTGAATTTTATATTTTTAACGGGTAGCACACCTTATGTTTTATATCCAAGTATTTGTAATGGGTAGCACACCTTATGTTATATTTCCAACTTAGCAAATATATTTGATTTTGATGATCAATTCAATATATGGCAAACTAAAATGACCAGACTTTACAAGTATGTGAAGGTCTTAGACGATTGAAGTTATCATATAAGAGATTAAAGATGTTCAAAGAATTNTATCGATTTCAACATTTTATCTAATTGATAGAAAATAAATGCTTTTTGGTGATATAACATTTGTATATTGCAGATTCATTTTTGGCTCACGCAGGATCTTTGGTTCCTGAGTACAACCTTCAGGTGGATGTGAATCATCTTAGGTAATGGCTTTTAAGTTCCTAAAGTCACCCAAGCTGGGCGGGTTAGGCGGTTGGGAAATGGGTCAAGATGGGTCAGGTTGAAATGGGTCTATTTTAGTATGGTTCAGTTGACACACGAACTCTTTGTCTCAATGTATAGTTCATTACAAATTAATGTTGATTACAAAAATACTATTATTACGACAACAATCTAAAACTTAAATGAAATAATTTATGAGGTTGTATGAACTAATATAGACTTGAGGCATTTTATAGCTAAAAAAGACTATTGACCCGTTTTAGATAAAACAAGACCCAGTTTGACCCGTTCAGAAGTACATGATTCGAACTGAGATCTCTACTAGTACATCATGAATAGTAAATGTTTTCCTTAACAAGTAAATTTTATATTTGTAACGGGTAGCACACCTTATGTTTTATTTCCTTAACCTATATAAGCAAAAATAATAAAACGCTTCCACTATTTTATCAACTGTTGCACAGTTAAGTTGCTTTCTCATAATCTATCCGGATCTTTTGGATGTTCAGGGATAAATGTTATTATTTGAGTAGTGATTATGATGATTTAGATATTATGATAATAAACAACTTTCGATATTTATGGAAAAGTAGCTAATTTATTCCAAATATGAGGTGACATATTGGCTCTAATATAATCAGTATTCAGTAAGATGGACAGTGGTCACAATAAATTTATCTAGTTGACTTCTGAAAACTCCTTATTAATTGGAAAACTTGAACCTTCAAGGGTATATCTTTTATTACTTCCAAAAAAATTAAAAGTTTATAGACAGGTGCATCTCATTAAAAATAACTTTAGGATGTTATGAATATTGTTAAATACAATCATATGTTTAAGATGTTAATTGAGCTAACTTTTGAAACCAAAAAAAAACAAAAAAAAAAAAAAAAAAAGAGCAGAGGCCATTGCTGCTGTTGGAGATGATGCGTCTTCAAAGTAGCCAGAGTCAGAATGGATGTCGGTGAAGGTGATTCCTTTTTTCTTAAGCTCAATTAGCACTAGAATAATTTATACCGATGGGATTGTAAACTAGCGGTACTGTTAGCAAATATATTTGATTTTGATGATCAATTCAATATATGGCAAACTAAAATGACCAGACTTTACAAGTAGGTGAAG
>LBNU01027922.1:198428-211491 GCA_014162995.1 Artemisia annua | reverse complement strand
GACAGGTGCATCTCATTAAAAATAACTTTAGGATGTTATGAATATTGTTAAATACAATCATATGTTTAAGATGTTAATTGAGCTAACTTTTGAAACCAAAAAAAAAAAAAAAAAAAGAGCAGAGGCCATTGCTGCTGTTGGAGATGATGCGTCTTCAAAGTAGCCAGAGTCAGAATGGATGTCGGTGAAGGTGATTCCTTTTTTCTTAAGCTCAATTAGCACTAGAATAATTTATACCGATGGGATTGTAAACTAGCGGTACTGTTAGCAAATATATTTGATTTTGATGATCAATTCAATATATGGCAAACTAAAATGACCAGACTTTACAAGTAGGTGAAGATCTTAGACGATTGAAGTTATAATCTTAAAAGAGAACTACATCTGGCTGGGCTTTGCTCAGTTTTCGGCCCGGACATGACTGGATCAGAACCAGGCTTCGTGTTTGAATAGCTCAGCCGGTTTTGTTACCCTAGTTGTCTTGTTTATATAATCTCATTTAAATTTCAGGCTACATGTTGCCATGCTGCAACACATGATCAAAATGCTTAATTGAATTTTTTACCATGTTAAATAGTCTCTTAGGAGTGATTATGATCGAGAGTCATTAAAAAGATATTTGAACACGATAAATGGTAGACATTGTTGCTAGAAGTTGTGAGCAAAAGAGGTAACGTTGAGCAAAAAAGTAAGTTTTAGGACTCAATTTGAGACAGGAAAAATAGCTATTGTCAGCGTATCTAAGAATTGAGTATAGTAACGTTATTATTCTTTTGTCGTAGCAGCGTATTTTCTATTTTTATGGTAAAATAATCAAATTTGTCATATCAATACGTCACGTCTTAAAAACGTTTTAATCATCTGACCTTTATGTTCTCTGTGAAATTGTTATTTATTTGATATACGTATCACACTTTTGCATCTATAGAGTCCACTCTAGTCCCAAGCCGTTCATTCCGTGTCGGGTTATTTTGTCATTGTAAACTTTTGAAATATGTGATCCAGATAAAAAAAACTGAAAGAAAGTTATTGGCATGATCCAGTTTCACTTTTTTTTTTACCTCTTTCTGGTATAGCTGCCGCAGGACACGAGAGTGAAAGTATGTACGGAAAGCATCCTAAAAGAAAAAGATCACCGAGGATACCGAAAGTTGCACAATTGCAGGAAAACCACTCATCGAATGACGAAACTGTTGATGAACGCCCCAGTGTATCTGAACCCGAACCCCCATCAACATCCGGTGGATTTATTACAAAATTTTTTGATGATACTTCTAAGGTCTTTGCCCGAGAGACTGCGATAACTTATCCCCCTACAGGAAGATAGAACTAATTAAAACATATTAAAAGTAACATAACTAAGCTGGTAATTAAGAACTACTGCTGCTGCAAGTCTTATGGACCTATGGTGATATAACAGGTGTCATGTGGTAAAGAATATGATTTTGAAGCTAAGAAGTGGCGACAATTTAGTAATATGTCGCATGGAGGTGGTACGGGTTCAATGGCTCCACCACTGCTTGCAGTAGTGGCTAATGAGTTATATGCTGCAGATTGCTTAGCTATGAAAGTGAAAAATGTTTGGGTGAACATATGAATGTTACCCGAAAGGGCTAATAGCATGGGCGGATGGGGAATTCCATTCAGGGGATGTGGGCATCAGGTGATCGTACATTTCAGGAGTCAGAATCAGGTGTTCTAAAATCCTTGCAACTGCACCTAAACTTGTAACCAGCCCCAACACAAGAGTTTCGCCAAGAAATTAAACATGTTGTAAAAAATACAAGAACCAGATGAATATATTATGACGACCATTCCATTATCTTTTTGTTATGCTAATTTGTGCATACTTTATGTTAAAACTTCTATGGATCAAATTAATCAACTCGGATGTTATAAGGAAGAAGAGAAGGATTGATATGCCGAATAATCTTGAACCTTTAGACACCTTTCAGAAGATTGATATTGTGACTCAAAGTTGAGCGGTAAGAAAACCGATCAAGAAGAAAAAACGACGCTGCAAAATACTTCGTATGTCTTACTACAAGAATTCCGTATATAGCACCGTTTTTCATAGTGATACGATCATTGTTATAATGTTTTGGGATAGTGAAGAAACTTATTTATACAAATTAAGAACAAGTATAGGATATGTAATGAAGATTTTTACATACAAATATGTTTTATATGGTAGTTGTGTTAACTTTTTGATGGTCGGAATGGTTCTGTTCATATCTTGTATTGATCTTTTTTCCCTAGTTGTGCCCGATGTTTTCAAGTTGGTGCTAATTTGATTAGAATTACGAAGCATTGAGAACATGTGTCTTGATCACTTCAGCATTCAAATTAATTTATATGTTATTACGCATCTCACACAAACTGCCACGTTCAGTAGTGGACACTTGTGGAGGGTTCTGTTGGCCCAAATAATGTAGATAGATCAAATGTTATTAGTATTTATGTTAGTACTTATGTTACAGACAATTTCTATGTATTTTAGTATGTTAAACTAGTGTTTGGGTCAAGACTGTGTATGGGTCAAAGTTGTACCAAACAGGCCCATATAGATGGCAGTTATTATTAGTTGGACAAACCGTTTTCATGTGAAGCATCACAATGTTTCAGTGAAAGGTTGTGTCAATTAGGGTTCTATATAATGTAAGTTTTCGGCTTGTGAAAACTACAACAACCTATTTTATCTATAAAGTATATTTTTGTGTCAATTCTATTTTTACCCATTTTACTGTTTTATCAAAACCACCATTCACAAACTTACTGCATCACCATGAAACACTTATTGAAATCAAAACATGATGGCAAATACCCTGTGAACAATTGGTATCAGAGCCACAAAGGCTCTAATCCTTGGGAACAGCCATCATTCAAACCATCCACAGGTTTTCAAAGTGGAAGGTATCTCTTAAGGGAAACTCCCAAACGTTTGTATCAGTGGAATACAAGAACCAAGAAGAGTATATCTCCAAAGGCAAAAGAATTGTTGGCACAAACTGTGTTAGACAATGAAGCATACAATTCACAGAAACAAGGAGAAGCATCCAAAGGGAAAACAAAATTGACAGCAAGAGAAAAGAAATCCAAGTGCTATATATGCAAAACCAAGGGACATGCTTACTGGGCATGTAAAGAAAGAAAGAAGTTGGCAGGGATTGAAGCAGTGCATGATATGGACATCACAAGCCAGATTATTGATCAAGAAAGAATGTACCCTGAAAAGGTACATGTCTTTGGTGATTACACAGTGCAAGGAACAGACAAAGGAGACTGGAATGATATTTGGTATGTAAGCAAAAAGTACAAAGTTCATATGTGCCCTAGGAGAATGTTGTTCAAAGATGTGAATTACAAGTTTAAAATGATAGGAAAAGAGGAATATGAATGCAAATTCATTTTCTCATATGGCATAGGTACTGCTAACATCAAAACAGAATATGGTGATATATATGTTAGGCAAATTCAGTACACCCCTGAAACATCTTTGAATATTCTCAGTCTTGAATTGTTAGAAAAACAAGGGTTTTCTGTGAAAATAAAAGATACAAGATGCAGTATCATTCATATGTATCATGATGAAGATACAAGTCTGCCAGAACCATGTGAAGTTGAAACAGGGAAAGTTGGGGCAAGAGAAGTTGTAGAAGAACATAACAATTTTATGCAGAGTTATTTCAAGTCAATTGATCCAGGAGATGAGTGCTCTCTAATCAAGGGAATTGAAGATTTAGATTGGAATAAAGATGTGACACATGATTACTTGGATGATGACTATCTCAGTTTTAATGGAACCCTTTATGCCTTAAAGGTCAATTCTTTCTCTAGATTCATTTCATTTATGAATTTGTTAAAGAAAGACAATCTGTTATATAGAAACTGGGAAGTTTTCAACAAGAAATTCTTAGATATGATTAGATGGTTCTATCTAGTGCATTTGAACTATGAAGCATTAGATACATTGCCACCTGTTGTCAAAGATATACAAGTGAACTTGCTTTGTTTGTTAAAAGTTGTGGAAAGTCTAGGGGGTTATTTCTCTGTCACAGTTAGTGGCAAATGGGGAACAATTGCCCAGTTACAAGGTCTAGACACCAAAGATGGGGAAGCAATGAACAATTGTTACAAGAAATTTCTTGATCTTGTTGTGATTTACTATGAGACTGCCCAAGAACCTTGGGGTGAAAAGTCAGTATATGTGGGTGAAGCAAGCAATAAAGACTTGGCCAGGGACTCACAAGACCAGAAGACATTGGGAGGAAATAGTGAAGCAAAAGATGCAAGGATGGACCATTTTGGAGTTAGACTGGAACCAGAAGAAGATGGACAACACAGCAGCCAGGATAGTAATGATCTTGATATCATTACATGAAGATTGAAGCAAGCAGAAGTGAAGGATTTGATGCTATTACATTAGGGGGGAGATTGTTGGCCCAAATAATGTAGATAGATCAAATGTTATTAGTATTTATGTTAGTACTTATGTTACAGACAATTTCTATGTATTTTAGTATGTTAAATTAGTGTTTGGGTCAAGACTGTGTATGGGTCAAACGTTTACCAAACAGGCCCATATAGATGGCAGTTATTATTAGTTGGACAAACCGTTTTCATGTGAAGCATCACAACGTTTCAGTGAAAGGTTGTGTCAATTAGGGTTCTATATAATGTAAGTTTTCGACTTGTGAAAACTACAACAACCTATTTTATCTATAAAGTATATTTCTGTGTCAATTCTATTTTTAACCCATTTTACTGTTTTATCAAAACTACCATTCACAAACTTACTGCATCACCATGAAACACTTATTGAAATCAAAACATGATGGCAAATACCCTGTGAACAAACTGTATAGTCATTGTTTTAGGGTTTGTTTTTTTTATTATTTATTTATTTATTTTTTATTTTTTTTTAATAAAGAGTCATGGTTTTTTTGGTTAATAACGCAATAAAATGAATTTAGTAAATATAATTTTTTTCATCACTGATGTACTTCACGAGGTTCTATTTTCCAAACAATATCAAGATAAAAATCTTGAGATTCTTTTCCTTTTCCGGGACGAATACTATTTTTCATGAACACTTGCGTTGTCCTATCTTTGAAGATTTTTTTCCCTAGTTTTTTCATCATGCGTGAAGAATACTATGAAAAAGAGGACAGAAACAAATAGGAAAGAAACAAATATGAGTTTCTTATCAATTAAAATAATTAGGAGTAACGTAGTCTTAACACATATTATTGAAACATATGTTTTTAAATAGGAAAATGATTTCTCTTGCTACAAATCATCCTAATTATCTTCCTAATACTGAATGGTGATATTGTGGCTCATTTTATTCACCCAATGAAAACAAGACATTTGAATTAGGAAGATAAATCATTTTCCTTTTAAATAAGAGCAATACGGCCACTCGATACTTCTTTTATCTGGAATACAGTCGACATAAGGAGTGTTGTTCATTTCCCTATTTACAAGCGCTTATTTATATGCTATAATCATAGGCACTTTTATTAACCAATGATATGTCTTGCATTATAACTCATAGGTTGGAGGATTCTTCCCAATTGTCTACCAATATACTTTCGGATGCATTGAGATCTTTAGATCTTTTGAGATCAGTACTGCATCCATACAACAAGAAAGTTGCCGAGGTGAGTTATATCTACATTTACATACTCTTACATATCAACACATAGATTCATACAATCCATTTTCTGCAAAACATGACAAAACCAAATGGCAGGTGGAGGATTACTTGGCGCAGACATTTTGTTCAATTGGAGAACTGCAACACGCGCGGAATCATTGTCAAGCATCCATCAAGGTACCCTACCAAGTAACATACTGATGAATAAGGGTGTCTGTGTATGTGTAACGTTTGTAGTTTTGTGTGTAGATACTAGAGAAGCTCTATGGTCACGACCACATTGTGATTGGAAATGAGTTGGTGAAGCTAGCGTCCATTCAACTGTCTTTGGGTGAACCTACTTTCGAGGAAAGCAGAAATCGTATCAACTTGATTTTTTCACATCATTATGGGTCACATGTTGACATCATATTCCCCCATCTACAGTTCTTAAAGAGAGGTTTATAGATTTAATGGGCTCGCCAGTTAGACGTTTTTTGCTTGGAGGTCTGTAGTTTGATTTGGAGTTATTGGTGATGACAATCAGAATAATCCATATAATTTTGGAAGTCATATTAAGCAATGAGTTTATCCAAAGAAAATTGGAAATATTTGACTTGATTGAAGTTCCAATCCATTCATTTAAGTGTTGAGGTAAATAATGTTTGATAGGTTACGGTTAATTATCGAGTTGCATGGTAACAGGCACTGGTCATGTTGCAAAATAACGGCTGCACTATTGACTTGTTGAGGGCATGAAGTTAATTGGCCAAAAATATTAATAAGTGTCATCAAGTGTTTTAGTTGTGTCTAATCTCTTTGTATACAAGTTCAGTTATGCACTCTTTTTTAATCGATCTGACTTTATTAAGGATGTATAGATTATGACATGTCGTTTGTGATGGATTTGTGACATGACTTATTTAGGTGGGCTAAATATGATAAACTAAGGCATAAAAAATATTTGAGTTATCATGTTGAACTCGAACCTCATAAGCCTTAATATACGTTAGTTGTTACCCAAAACCCGGCCCTATTGGAAATTGGGTTTTTCAGGTTAACTGGATAGACCTGTTATGGGGTTGTTAGCCTGACCTTTTACGGCATTATCAAGTCGGGTTGGGCCGAACCTTTTGACACCCATAGGTCTCTCGGTCACCGAGTCCATCATTGATATAGATGTTTTCATGGTTCCTTGAAATCACCGGTAACATGCTGACATCCAGGTCACATTTTTTTCACCATACATACTCTTAACGTTTTTCCCGTGTCGTATGATCAATGAATTCTACATAGTTTCAAGTATTATTTTGTGCGAAATAGAAAATAATTTATTTTAAAAAACAACTTAGAGTAGTAAGAAGATTTCACATAATGTGTGAGGTCTGAAGCTAAATTCTTGCTAGTCGGCAACCTCCGGAAATAGGAGGGTTTTACGTGGTTTGAGTATGTGTGACGGTGGGTTCAAACCCCTGTTAGTCGGGAAAAGGTCGTAAACCAAGATTACCTAAATGAAAAAAAATAAATAAATAAAAATAAATAAATAAATAAAAATAGTAAAAAAGAAATTAACGAGCTTTAAAGCTACTGATTCCTCACTTGTGTTTTAATGGATTAAGTTTATGTTGTAGTAGTGATGGGAAAAAATAGGGATCAAGTTTATGTTGCCAAAGAAAAAGTATTAGCTCTCATCGATGAGACGTTTAGCAAATACCAAAGTAAGAATGAATCTTGCACTAAACTTGTAAGATGGTTTGAAACTAACACAAAATGTAATGAATATACCTACAAAATCAGAACTTTATGTTTATTGTAATAGTATTTGTTTACGTATAGTAATCATCTAAAATATCAAGTTGAAACATGGTTGACTTAAGAGCACCAAGTACGGTGACTCAAGCCAAAACCCAAAAATGGTATCACGTCGACAATGCGTTACCATGGAACTTCACTCATCCGCTGATCTGCTTATAATAAAAAAGAAGGTTTTGTTTTCAAGAGAACTTACCCCATAAAACCTAAAAAAAAGGTACCAGGATCATGAATCGTGTGTTGTTGGTTGATATATAACCATTTCACGCCAAGCATCACATTTATTTTCAAACTCCACACGAGCTACAGCATGAATGACAAGACCTGGTATGAATAACTTATTACCATCTTTTTCATACTCATCTACCTTCCGCTTAACTGATCTTAGCCATGTCCTAGAATAAGATCACTTACTTGGATCACAATCATGTCATCTGACCATACTTGTTCAAGGACTCATCTAATTTCATATTTAGACCAAACCAACATTGAAATCAGTCGATTTATAACGAATACAGTTTATAAACATCTAAACACACATAATGCTTGAACGATTCAATCAAAATAAGTTAATGCATTTGCATATATTCTTTTCAACATGCATGCCTAAACCAAACAGAAATAAAATTAAACACGGTCTTAGAATAATATAATCTACGATATTCTTAACATCAAACTAAAAGGTATTACACATGACATGTGTAATTTTACAGTCAAAGATCATCCAATCCGTCCAAGAAATCTAAAGAAAGATATTCAGAAGGATGGTAGCCCATAGCATCTTCGCTTAGTTTATCAAGATAAGTACAATCATTTTCATGAACTATCATTGATTGATTAAAAAGACTTGGAGTATCATTGTAGCAGTTCTGAACGTGTTGTTGGAGGACCTCGTCACGTAAAGTCTGTGAAGAAGCCATTTGTTGCATGGTCATAGGATTCGGGCTGATGTCCATTTGAACAACTAAGGCTTGAGCAGGGGATATCATGAAGTCATCCAATGGAGTGGGATTATCATAAATATCCTCCTCATGAGGCGTGGGCGCCATATCATTTTCACCTTGTTCTACAATGGCAGGAAGAGATCTCTTTGAAAAAAAAACTAGAAGCTCCACTTGTCAAAAAGGCTCACCATTAGAAGTGTTAGGATGATTAAGCTATGATTTTTATGGTAAAAAGGGTCAAATTCTGTATGTTGTGGCAAACGGGAGTTAAACCAAGTTTTACTCCATAACTTTTTGAAACCTAAGTATGTAACCTGTACTAGAAAAATAGAGCTATCACCTCCAATTGGCCTCACCTTCATATGACCTTTAGATTTTAAATGACGGCCGATACGGTAAGCCATAAGTTTCGGTCACACTTTTCTTTAGGACAGGTCTGTAAAGAAAATTTATAAAATATGGTTAGACCTGAAATTTTTTGAGTAAACTCATTTTTACAGTACACTAGGGACATAAATAAAGCTAGGGATATAAAGAACATAAAAATTGGACTTACGGTTTATTAGTAGTGATTTTTCTAAGTCGGGGAAAGTTCCGGCCACTAGTAAAACTAGGGAAATGTGATGGGTAAACAACTCGGGAACTTACCATTTTTGGAAACCATTACCATATGACTTGTGAAAACCCTTAGTATGATGCCTTGGTTGTATGAATCAAGTATAACATAATGCATTCACTCTCTTATTCAATTAGCATTCACTTAGACACGTTTCTTGTTATAGGTAATTTCTAGTTTCGCTTCAACTCTTCGGTTGCCTTTATTCGTGTTCTATCACTCCACTACTTAAGGTGAGTTTATAACCTCGCCTTACTCATTTAAATGTTTTATAAACCTCGCGAAGGAGATACATGCTAGTTTTACAAACTGAATACAAGTAGATTTTGGTATGCTAGACCCGATTNGTTGTATGAATCAAGTATAACATAATGCATTCACTCTCTTATTCAATTAGCATTCACTTAGACACGTTTCTTGTTATAGGTAATTTCTAGTTTCGCTTCAACTCTTCGGTTGCCTTTATTCGTGTTCTATCACTCCACTACTTAAGGTGAGTTTATAACCTCGCCTTACTCATTTAAATGTTTTATAAACCTCGCGAAGGAGATACATGCTAGTTTTACAAACTGAATACAAGTAGATTTTGGTATGCTAGACCCGATTACATGATTTATAGACATCTGACATTGAGTACTTCTTGCCTAAAGTCCCCTTTCATGAGCCGTTAATTATTTGAGTAAACGCTAGTATTGTGAATATGCATATTTGGCTTGACGAGCCTGTCCGGGTGAGTAGCGGTTATTTGACAGTTGGTCAAACGGATACATAATATTGTGTATTTAGTGTAAATGGCAAAGATTACCTCTTGAGGGGCATTACTAAATCTGTGTTCAGGTTCGGTTTCATGAGCTCAATGCTATAAATCTTATTTTCTTGACTTGTAAAGGCCTTACATGTCTATCGATGATTAATGTTTGTATTCAATTTATTACTTATTAAACTCTATGAATTCACTCAACATTGTTGTTGACTTTTAGCATGTTTATCTCAGGTTCGTAACTTCAGCTTGATGGGCGGCGCAAGAAATGAATATCATCAAGCTGGCTCATGTTTAATAAATTTTCACTTAATAAATGACTAAAACTTCTATTATCTTATGTACTTCTAAACTATGATAACCTTTTGGGACCTCTTGTTGACTTTGATAACTTTCTAATGTGAACTTTTATTAAAAACAACTTCGTTTTGAATTTGTTTACTATACTTGTACTATGTGACTGATAAATAACACCCCATGTTGTATTCCGCTGCGTTCATAAAATGGGGGTGTTATACCTGTCAAAAGGAAATGGGTTGAAATGGTCGCTTCTTAAAACAAAAGGATTAATCTCACCATTTCACCTTATGTTACAGGTTGGCAACACTGATCCAGAGTAGTTTGTTAAGGCTTTCCAACATGTTTATAGAAAACTTGTGTGTACCCACCTCATATTCTCAACCTTATTACTTTAACTCTAAAAAAATATCAAAGTCTTTGAATCGGTTTATTTTTCAGGTTTTTGAGGAGCTATCTTTAATCGCTGCTCAACGGTTCATAAACTCGTCATAAGATTTCAGCTTAACTATTTGCTTGCTTCGCTCTGGCAATTTTTATGTATTTTTTGTGTAAATTTTGCTTTATTTATTTGTGATATATCACATAGCCTCTGAATTTGCTTGCTCCGCTCTGATTCATTGTCTTGTATTTTCCAACACATTGTCTTGATACGACTTATTAGTATCTCAAGTTGATAAAATTAAATACCGTTTGTGAATTAAAATCACCACATAACTTATCAGTCGATTTCTATGCATTCCCCTTACGATCAAACATGGTTTCATTATCATAGAGTTGTTGCTCCAAAACTGGCTTGGTTTCAAGATTTGGAATCTATGTTAAATCACCATACTGGGGATTGGGATCTCTCTTTGGGCTATTTCTAAGCACTGGAGTAGATCTTAAAGGGCATTTTTCGTGTGGGTGTTTGTATAAATTTTTGTATGCTGTTGTCAATGAGTCAGATTTGCATTTAATCGTCAACTGAATTGATATGACATACAAGCCAACTACATGTGTTATGATTTACTCCAGAAGTGGATGACCCGAATAACTTGCACAAATGGTCACGACACATTCATTTTTTTTTTCATTTTTTTTTGGGAACATCAAAGATTATTATAAAAAATAAAAACGGGCAAGATGCAAAGTTGCAATGGACTACATAACCAATCTATCCAATAGAAATTTTCCTACCTCTATATTTTAGCTATGAAAAAGAAAATAAACGAATGGAATCAAAGATGTCACATTTCCTCAACGGATGAGAGCTAAATGTGACACTATTATGATATTTCCAAACATTGGAGAAATTATAGACTCTATTTCTAGACCCCGCCTTTGTTCCATCTCGTTCCAGACGGAAGAATGGTGTGATCAATGTGAAGACGAGTGGCGGTAACATAAAATATCCCATATTCTCCTATGCTTCATGTCCAAGAATATGAGTTAGATGAAAGCACAATGTAGCTAATTTCAAGCATGAGAATACGAAGAAGATCTGCTGTGCCTCTAGAGGTAATCGGTCTACGCCAATGTCATGACCTGAGATGAGGCGTTCATTTAGCATGCAATTTTCATCCAAATCTAGACAATACAACCTGTTAAAGCGAGCACACAAAGGCATATCTCTGAGCCATATATCTTTCCAAAAATGAATTCGTGAACCTGAACCAACAGATTACCGAAAAGTGCCTCTGGAAAGGATGTTACGGGATTGCAAAGTAGCCTTGTTAAAACTAAGACCCATTTTGCAGTGAACTTGTAAAATTTTACAAAGTCGAAAGTGTTAATGGATTAATTTATGGGTTCGGCCCATGATTTATATTTGATTACGATTAGGTCTAGTGTTTGTATTAGATTAGGATTTGTTTAGAGTTAAGTCTATTTGTGATGGTTATATATACTTTGGCATGTAATTGATAAACTAATGAGAATTACTTTTTTACATAGTATCAAGCCAAAACTAAGATCCACGAATATATAGTATATACCTAGTGCCTAAATTATATCTTGAAGATGGTCATTTGAAATGTATAGTTTGATATTTGTGTTTGGCTGGTTATCATTCGAGTCTAATTATACGTTGGTTGTCATGAATGTACTAGCAACAATTGTTACTCACCTTCTTCAGTGAGTATAAACTTTTAGCCATAGTTGTATCTTATATGTTAAAAGAACTATATAACAAATAAAACTTGGCGTTGAGGACAAATTTTTAACATTAAGCAGATAAGGTTCAAACCCTTCACGATATATAGTAAATTAGTAATCATATGGTTTCATTGATATGAATGTAAAAAAGAGTACATGGATATTTTTCTTGACAATCATATCACTTGATGACTATGGTTTGTGGGCAATCTTTATTTTATTTTATTTTATTTTTATTTTTTCATAAACAAAACAACTAGACTAGGATCACAAATGTTGATCTGATTATACATATTACATATATGTTCGAGTTGCTCGATCAATTATGAAAATTTTTTACATTCACCTCATACACAGAGTTTTAATTTCATTTAAGTGTCCAAAGATCACGACAAATGGATTTTGATGACACCTTCAACAGTAAACTACATTCAATGGTTAATTTAATATATACTACCTATAATAGAAAAATGGTCAAGAGTGAAATGTTGAGTTTTCAAGTGAAATGTTGAGTTTTCAACAATGGTCAAATGAGAGAGAAAGTTAAGTGTAATTAATACTATGATTTAAGATCATTTGAGGACCAAACTTTTTTTACATACCAAGGGACTAATCACCACCTTCCATCTTCCCTCCATCTTTATTTGATCTAATGGATGAGATTAATCCTAACAATTTAAAAAACCCACTTTCATCCTTTTTTTTCAAATATTAATATCTTTCAAACCGTTAATCGTTAAGCGAAAAAAAATATACCGTTACGATGAGCATTTAATTATCTTTCTATAGATATGCATTGTGATATACTTTCGATAAAATTTTTTTTTTTTCGTTTTTTTCACGTTTTTTTTCGTGGCCGA
>LBNU01027922.1:187257-198273 GCA_014162995.1 Artemisia annua | reverse complement strand
AATCTAAAGAAAGATATTCAGAAGGATGGTAGCCCATAGCATCTTCGCTTAGTTTATCAAGATAGGTACAATCATTTTCATGAACTATCATTGATTGATTAAAAAGACTTGGAGTATCATCGTAGGAGTTCTGAACGTGTTGTTGGAGGACCTCGTCGCGTAAAGTCTGTGAAGAAGCCATTTGTTGCATGGTCATAGGATTCGGGCTGATGTCCATTTGAACCGGTAAGGCTTGAGCAGGGGATATCATGAAGTCATCCAATGGAGTGGGATTATCATAAATATCCTCCTCATGAGGCGCGGGCGCCATATCATTTTCACCTTGTTCTACAATGGTAGGAAGAGATCTCTTTGAAAAAGAACTAGAAGCTCCACTTGTCAAAAAGGCTCACCATTAGAAGTGTTAGGATGATTAAGCTATGAATTTTATGGTAAAAAGGGTCAGATTCTGTATGTTGTTGGCAAACGGGAGTTAAACCAAGTTTTACTCCATAACTTTTTGAAACCTAAGTATGTAACCTGTACTAGAAAAATAGAGCTATCACCTCCAATTGGCCTCACCTTCATATGACCTTTAGATTTCAAATGACGGCCGATACGGTAAGCCATAAGTTTCAGTCACACTTTTCTTTAGGACATGTCTGTAAAGAAAAATTTATAAAATATGGTTAGACCTGAAATTTTTTGAGTAAACTCATTTTTACATTACACTAGGGACATAAATAAAGCTAGGGATATAAAGAACATAAAAATTGGACTTACGGTTTACTAGTAGTGATTTTTAAGTCGGGGAAAGTTCCAGCCACTAGTAAAACTAGGGAAATGTGATGGGTAAACAACTCGGGAACTTACCATTTTTGGAAACCATTACCATATGACTTGTGAAAACCCTTAGTATGATGCCTTGGCTGTATGAATCAAGTATAACATAGTGCATTCACTCTCTTATTCAATTAGCATTCACTTAGACACGTTTCTTGTTATAGGTAATTTCTAGTTTCGCTTCAACTCTTCGGTTGCCTTTATTCGTGTTCTATCAGTCCACTACTTAAGGTGAGTTTATAACCTCGCCTTTACTCATTTAAATGTTTTATAAACCTCGCGAAGGAGATACATGCTAGTTTTACAAACTGAATACAAGTAGATTTTGGTATGCTAGACCCGATTACATGATTTATAGACATCTGACATTGAGTACTTCTTGCCTAAAGTCCCCTTTCATAAGCCGTTAATTATTTGAGTAAACGCTAGTATTGTGAATATGCATATTTGGCTTGACGAGCCTGTCGGGGTGAGTAGCGCTCATTTGACAGTTGGTCAAACGGATACATAATATTGTGTATTTAGTGTATATGGCAAAGATTACCTCTTGAGGGGCATTACTAAATCTGTGTTAAGGTTCGGTTTCATGAGCTCAATGCTATAAATCTTATTTTCTTGACTTGTAAAGGCCTTACATGTCTATCGATGATTAATGCTTGTATTCAACTTATTACTTATTAAACTCTATGAATTCACTCAACATTGTTGTTGACTTTTAGCATGTTTATCTCAGGTTCGTAACTTCAGCTTGGATGGGCGGCGCAAGAAATGAATATCATCAAGCTGGCTCATGTTTAATAAATTTTCACTTAATAAATGACTAAAACTTCTATTATCTTATGTACTTCTAAACTATGATAACCTTTTGGGACCTCTTGTTGACTTTAATAACTTTCTAATGTGAACTTTTATTAAAAACAACTTCGTTTTGAATTTGTTTACTATACTTGTACTATGTGACTGATAAATAACACCCCATGTTGTATTCCGCTACGTTCATAAAATGGGGGTGTTATACGTGTCAAAAGGAAATGGGTTGAAATGGTCGCTTCTTAAAACAAAAGGATTAATCTCACCATTTCAACTTATGTTACAGGTTGGCAACACTGATCCAGAGTAGTTTGTTAAGGCTTTCCAACATGTTTATAGAAAACTTGTGTGTACCCACCTCATATTCTCAACCTTATTACTTTAACTCTAAAAAATATCAAACTCTTTGAATCAGTTTATTTTTCAGGTTTTTGAGGAGCTATCTTTAATCGCTGCTCAACGGTTCATAAACTCGTCATAAGATTTCAGCTTAACTATTTGCTTGCTTCGCTCTGGCAATTTTTATGTATTTTTTGTGTAAATTTTGCTTTATTTATTTGTGATATATCACATAGCCTCTGAATTTGCTTGCTCCGCTCTGATTCATTGTCTTGTATTTTCCAACACATTGTCTTGATACGACTTATTAGTATCTCAAGTTGATAAAATTAAATACCGTTTGTGAATTAAAATCACCACATAACTTATCAGTCGATTTCTATGCATTCCCCTTACGATCCAACATGGTTTCATTATCATAGAGTTGTTGCTCCAAAACTGGCTTGGTTTCAAGATTTGGAATCTATGTTAAATCACCATAGTGGGGCTTGGGGTCTCTCTTTGGGCTATTTCTAAGCACTGGAGTAGATCTTAAAGGGCATTTTTCGTGTGGGTGTTTGTATAAATTTTTGTATGCTGTTGTCAATGAGTCAGATTTGCATTTAATCGTCAACTGAATTGATATGACATACAAGCCAACTACATGTGTTATGATTTACTCGAGAAGTGGATGACCCGAATAACTTGCACAAATGGTCACGACTCATTCATTTTTTTTTTTCATTTTTTTTTGGGAACATCAAAGATTATTATAAAAAATAAAAACGGGCAAAATGCAAAGTTGCAATGGACTACATAACCAATCTATCCAATAGAAATTTTCCTGCCTCTATATTTTAGCTATGAAAAAGAAAATAAACGAATGGAATCAAAGATGTCACATTTCCTCAACGGATGAGAGCTAAATGTGACACTATTATGATATTTCCAAACACTGGAGAAATTATAGACTCTATTACTAGACCCCGCCTTTGTTCCATCTCGTTCTAGACGGAAGAATGGTGTGATCAATGTGAAGACGAGTGGCGGCAACATAAAATATCCCGTCTTCTCCTATGCTTCATGTCCAAGAATATGAGTTAGATGAAAGCACAATGTAGCTAAGTTCAAGCATGAGAATACGAAGAAGATCTGCTGTGCCTCTAGAGGTAATCGGTCTACGCCAATGTCATGACCTGAGATGAGGCGTTCATTTAGCATGCAATTTTCATCCAAATCTAGACAATACAACCTGTTAAAGCAAGCACACAAAGGCATATCTCTGAGCCATATATCTTTCCAAAAATGAATTCGTGAACTTGAACCAACAGATTACCGAAAAGTGCCTCTGGAAAGGATGTTACGGGATTGCAAAGTAGCCTTGTTAAAACTAAGACCCATTTTACAGTGAACTTGTAAAATTTTACAAAGTCGAAAGTGTTAGTGGATTAATTTATGGGTTCGGCCCATGATTTATATTTGATTACGATTAGGTCTAGTGTTTCTATTAGATTAGGATTTGTTTAGAGTTAAGTCTATTTGTGATGGTTATATATACTTTGGCATGTAATTGATAAACTAATGAGAATTACTTTTTTACATAGTATCAAGCCAAAACTAAGATCCACGAATATATAGTATATACCTAGTGCCTAAATTATATCTTGAAGATGGTCATTTGAAATGTATAGTTTGATATCTGTGTTTGGCTGGTTATCATTCGAGTCTAATTATTACGTTGGTTGTCATGAATGTACTAGCAACAATTGTTACTCACCTTCTTCAGTGAGTATAAACTTTTAGCCATAGTTGTATCTTATATGTTAAAAGAACTATATAACAAATAAAACTTGGCGTTGAGGACAAATTTTTAACATTAAGCAGATAAGGTTCAAACCCTTCACGATATATAGTAAATTAGTAACCATATGGTTTCATTGATATGAATGTAAAAAAGAGTACGTGGATATTTTTCTTGACAATCATATCACTTGATGACTATGGTTTGTGAGCAATCTTTATTTTATTTTATTTTTATTTTTATTTTTTCATAAACAAAACAACTAGACTAGGATCACAAATGTTGATCTGATTATACATATTACATATATGTTCGAGTTGCTCGATCAATTATGAAATTTTTTTACATTCACCTCATACACAGAGTTTTAATTTCATTTAAGTGTCCAAAGATCACGACAAATGGATTTTGATGACACCTTCAACAGTAAACTACATTCAATGGTGAATTTAATCTATACTACCTATAATAGAAAAATGGTCAAGAGTGAAATGTTGAGTTTTCAAGTGAAATATTGAGTTTTCAACAATGGTCAAATGAGAGAGAAAGTTAAATGTAATTAATACTATTAATAAAACACCTAAATACTTAAAAGTACAATTATTTATTTACATTGTACAACCAAATTAAAGCATATCTACCAAATTAAATACAACCAATTCAAACACAAATCGGGTTGACCCGGGACTCTTCAAACCACGCGGGTTGACCCAGTTTAATTTGACCCGTTTTCGACCCAACTTAGCAACTTGACCCAGTTTAAATCGACCCATTTTTTGACCGGAATGGTTCAACTGGTTGAACCACCCGGGTCGAACCGGGTTTAACATTATCCATTACTTAAAAGTACAATGATTTATTCACATTGTACAACAAATTAAAAACATATCTACCAAATTAAACACAACCAATTAAAACACAAACCGAGTTGACCCGGGATGCTTGAAACCCGTTTTTTGACCGGAACGGTTCAACCAGTTGAACCACCCGGGTCGAAGCTTGAAACCCGTTTTTCGACCGGAACGGTTCAACCAGTTGAACCACCCGAGTCGAACCGGGTTTCAAAACATTATGTTTAATTCTCAAATCTTCAAACTTTTATTATTTTTCGTTTATAACCTATAAACTATTTTTATCGATAAACTATATGTCGCTATAAAATCCCGTTGCTATGCACGGGTACTCGTCTAGTTTAAGCAAAAGAATTTGTCAAGCGCTATATATATGTGAGATTGATCTTGAAATGTTCGAAATATAAAAACTTTGTTATTTTGTCCATTTTTTTGTCTTAATTTGTTTTCAGAGTTCAGTTCAACTCCTACACTAATTCATACATACGACGGAGAAACATTAATAGAGGTTCACATGCTAACATGGCTTGAGCTACGGCTGGTTTTCCATTTAATTTTTCACAGAGCCGTATACGAGGGTGTGCGAGGTGTGCCGTCGCACAGGGCCTCCAAATTCTAGGGGCCTCAAAATTTGTATATGATATGTATATATATATTCTATCAAAGTGATTTCTTGTATTTGATTTAAAGTGTTGCGTTGAAAATTGCTAATCGGGCATTTTGAAAATGATTATTTCTCATTTTATCTTATAAGAAAACATTTTACTTTCTATTTAGGCCCCATTTTTGTCTTAAACTGAATTCTGCACAGGGCCTTCATAAATTCAAAGACGGCACTGATTTTTCACCACCTTAAACATCAGATAATCTGATTAATTAACGATAGGGAAATGCCCTAGCCGTGGAACTTTCACTCATGTGCTGATCTGCTTATAATAAAAAAGAATGTAACTTTGTTTTCAAGAGAACTTAATTACAACCTAAAATTAAACTTCAAAAAAACAGCACCAGGATCATGAATTGTGTGTTGTTGGTTGATAACCACTTCACGCCAAACATCACATTCATTTTCAAACACCACACGAGCTACAGCATGAATGACAAGACCTGGATAACTTACATTACCATCTTTTTCGTACCCGTCTACCTTCAGCTTAACTGATCTTAACCATGTCTCAGAATAAGATCTCTTACTTGGATCACAATCATGTCATCTGACCGTACTTGTTCAAGAACTCATCTAGTTTCATATTTCGATCAAACCGACATCGAAATCAATCAAATTACAGTTTATAGACATCTAACACACATAATGGTTGTCAAATTCAATCAAAATAAGTTAATGCATTTGCATATTTCTTTTCAACATGCATGTCTAAACAAACTGAAATAAAAACATGGTCTTAGAATACCCTACAGTTATCTTAACTTCAAACTTAAAAGGTATTGCACTTGACATGTGTAATTTTGCAGTCAAAGATCATCCAGGTAGCTCATAGCATCTTGTGCAGTTCTGCCATTAGTTCATCCAAATCATTTTTATCAACTATCACTGATTGATTAAAAAGACTTGAAGTATCATCGTAGGAGTTCTGAACGTGTTGTTGTTGGAAGACCTCGTCGCTTAAAGCCTGTGAAGAAGCCATTTGTTGCATGGTCATAGGGTTCGAGCTGGTGTCCATATAAACCGCTAAGGCCTGAGCAGGAGATGTCATGAAGTCATCCAATGTTGCGAGATTATTATAAATATCGTCCTTGTGTGGCACCACCATATCATTGTCACCTGGTTCTACAATGGCAGGAGGAGATCTCTTTGAAAAAGAACTAGAAGCTCCACATGAAGATTGAAAACCATTGGTTAATGTTGGCCTTGATTGATAATACACCAAAGTTGAATTCCCGACTGACTGTTGATCTTGATCCATTGCAAAAGCTTGAGGAGGGTCTTGAACTGCTGGTTGTGTCAACTTTGAACCATAAAACATAGCCATTGGTTGCATGGTGACTGAATTCGGACTCGTGTTCATGCTTGTTGTAGGAAAAGTCTGAGAAGCCCCTACATGCACAAAGTTAAGGTCTGATTGTTGATTTGACGTTACCATAAACTGCACAGGTTCCGCCATTTGAGCATCTGTCTCTGAGTGGTAATTAGTTTCTTGAACTGGAAAGTGTTCCGGTCCATTCCATTGATTGCTTTCNTATCACTGATTGATTAAAAAGACTTGAAGTATCATCGTAGGAGTTCTGAACGTGTTGTTGTTGGAAGACCTCGTCGCTTAAAGCCTGTGAAGAAGCCATTTGTTGCATGGTCATAGGGTTCGAGCTGGTGTC
Organism: Artemisia annua; assembly: GCA_014162995.1. Classification (NCBI taxonomy): domain Eukaryota; kingdom Viridiplantae; phylum Streptophyta; class Magnoliopsida; order Asterales; family Asteraceae; genus Artemisia; species Artemisia annua. The sequence goes on along the minus strand of LBNU01027922.1, from coordinate 191,340 downwards.
CATATAAACCGCTAAGGCCTGAGCAGGAGATGTCATGAAGTCATCCAATGTTGCGAGATTATTATAAATATCGTCCTTGTGCACCACCATATCATTGTCACCTGGTTCTACAATGGCAGGAGGAGATCTCTTTGAAAAAGAACTAGAAGCTCCACATGAAGATTGAAAACCATTGGTTAATGTTGGCCTTGATTGATAATACACCAAAGTTGAATTCCCGACTGACTGTTGATCTTGATCCATTGCAAAAGCTTGAGGAGGGTCTTGAACTGCTGGTTGTGTCAACTTTGAACCATAAAACATAGCCATTGGTTGCATGGTGACTGAATTCGGACTCGTGTTCATGCTTGTTGTAGGAAAAGTCTGAGAAGCCCCTACATGCACAAAGTTAAGGCCTGATTGTTGATTTGACGTTACCATAAACTGCACAGGTTCCGCCATTTGAACATCTGTCTCTGAGTGGTAATTAGTTTCTTGAACTGGAAAGTGTTCCGGTCCATTCCATTGATTGCTTTCTTGGTTCAGTGATAGTCTTCTACGTCTGGGCAAAGGTTCATCTTGAAGTTGTTGGTTTTGTTCTTCGAATGCCTCTTCTTGATCTCCGACGTTATTATTAGCACGTTTTTTCTGCTTCTTGTAAATCTTACATAGCACCCACCGAGTCAACTACATGAATAGACAACAACAATCTCTTACAAATCATATGAACATATATATATATAACAGATAAAAGGCAGTTTATGAGAGAATTTAGTGATCAACTAAGCTTTTAGAAAATAATAACCTACCTTGTTACTGTCCTCTTTTTGTTCTTGGCTTCCTAGTGGGATATTGGGATTATCCGTGGTATATTCATGCATTAGCCAGTCCGTCTTGTTACCGTTCTCGTCAAGATAAAATAAACATGTTTTCATTCCAACAACTTGATTCATGTCATCACGCGGTTCACCTGTTTGACTTGCCTTCCAAGTACCGCCAGTCTTGGTTTTCCTATTTGGTCGCGTTCGGCTGTTAGGGTGTTTTCGCTCCCTAGGCGTCAAAAAGTACCATTTTTTTTCACAAGAGCGATATTCTGGTTTTGCTGTTGTATCAAGAAACAGATTTCCGGTTAATTTAGAAACAAAGTATTACTTGTATGAACTCATTGTAAATTGCTATTCTAACTTCTTGATAGTCTTAATAAAATACTATTAATCGCTGCTCAAGAAAAAAAGAAAAGAAACAACATGATACTCAACAATTGAAACCCAAGCTAACAAAGATATTTACTAACCTGTAAGTTCATCAGGACCATAGTCATATATATTGACCTCATAATACCGGCATTTGGGGTGCCGTCTTCCTGTATCAATCTTTGGTTTCAAGTAGTAAACAATGAGCTCCACATCGGTTGGACAAAAGCGGTAGCCAGGTTCAAGCGAATCAGCATAATCGTGTTGTTCTTGGTTGTTGTAGGCCATTGTGCGCAGGGTTTAGAAAACTTGCAAAAAAGTTGATCGAGTGAATGACAATGGGTTATGCATGCATGGCTATTTATATAGTCATAGTAGTACGTAGCATGCAAGCAAACATCCATGATAATCATCAGAATTAATAGATAAAAAAAGCATATGATCAGAAACTTATAAGATAAAAACGTATAAAGGTAGTTATATAAGATATGATCAGGAACTTATATATTATCTATAAAATTAGTATTTTTTTTTTTTTTTTTACCTTTTATTTTAATTATTGTTACTTTAAAGTATAATACAAGGGCACATATTTTTTTTGTGCTGTACAAACTATGAATATCGAGCGTTTCTATTTAAGTATAAACATGTAAGACAAAAGAGCACTAGACCTTAGAGAAACAACTAAATATCTTACTGAATGAATAATCGACAATAATGATCATGTCTTAGCATAAGGTACAATAATGTGAAAGTATACAAGTCCATATGAAGTTATTGACTTGATCATAATGTTGTACATAAATCTTAAGTTGTTATAGTAATGAAGTATCCTAAAGTGTTGTTTGGCAATTTGTCTTTTATAAATAACATTGTACTATCGTTCAGGCTATCATGTAGTGAACGTATGAGGAGCCACGATACCTTTAAATCGTAAATCCACAACTCATCGATACGACACCCCAGAGAGGCCTCATATGATTATGAAATTTCCTATTTATAGTAATATAGTACTTGGTATTTATAAGTCATATGTGGAAGAGTAATTAATGAGACAAACGTTTTATAGAAACTGTGTTATGTTTCGTCAAGGACTCCTGTTAAAATGAAAGTTTGTGAAGATCATTTTTCCACAAACATTTTCCAACATTTAGCTCGTTGCGAAGCTCTCTTCAAGGAGAACGTAAAGCTACCGACCAATTACAAAAATAGATGGCTTTTAGGACCTATTTTTGGGACGCTTTTTCAAGCACTCTCCTAAAAAGCCTTTTAATATGACTAGTTAGTTTTTGAGTCCTATTATATTGAAACTTATAGGACCCTTAGTGTCAATGTCCTATGAAGTAGGTTTTATAGGACACTTATTAATTGTAGTCTTATTAGAATCATATCTAATGAGACACTTGAAAGACAAGTCCTATTATCTGAATTTGATAGAACACTTATCTATTAGAGTCCTAATAAAATATAAGCTATTAGGACATTAAATATGTGAGTCGTATCACATTAAATTTATAGGACACTTATTTGTTATGGTCATATTATGATGAATCTCATAGGACCTTTTATTATGTAGGTCATATTACGTTAAATTTCTTATCGTGACGAAATCAATAATAGCACTTTATACGTGGGTTTAAACACATTAGCAAAACTTGCGAACTACTAAACATCGAATTAAAAAGATACTCAAAATCAACTCAAGGTAACTTGAGTTGGTTATTTATCAACTATCAAGATACTCAGACTAGTATAAGTTGTTCAAGATCCCTATCAATATTGTGTTGATAAATTATATACCATAAAACTTAGAGTTGAGAGACTACTTACGTCGATTTTGTGTTTGATGCTTGGGTATAAGTGAAGAGCGAGTGAGTTATAGCCTCATGTCAGAGGATTGGCGTTCTTTCAAACATTTAGTAATCATATTAAACTCTTTAATATTGATAGTAGTTATGAGTGTGGTTGATAATTCGCCATTTGAAGTACTATTTAATTGTCTGATAGCTAGGAATATGAGGAAAAAACTTCATGTCTGTGTTCTTAAAAAGTAGGGCTGAGCATCGGGCCGGATCCCGACCCGACCCGTCCCGACTAATCCTGATCCCGAAAGTCACCTAAATCGTAAACCGAATACCGACCCAAAAGTAGTCGGTTTTTTTGGCCCGACCCCTCCCGAAAGTAGTCGGTTTTTGCTTGTATTTTGTCGGTTTTTGGCCCCTCCCCAAACGTCCCGCATCCCGAAAATGCTAAAAATTCATCCCGACTCCCGACCCGAGAAGCTATTATTCGGACTGTCGAAACTCATCGAAACACAACATATTGACATTGGGACATGCATGAAAACGATGAGGATGAAACAAAAAAGGTTTTGTGATGACAATTATAGGCTCTTTAAGCCAAGATAAGTGTTGTCAAAATTGGCTTAGGCGGTCAATGAATTGGCGCCTAGGCGCTAGGCTAGGATTAACCGCTTAAATTTAGACTAATCGGTCTTATTAATCGGATTGGTCAAAAATCGGTCAATGTACCGATTAATCGGATAAAAATCGAGAAAAAAATGGATTAAAATGGTCAACTATGTTAACGCAGGTTAACCTTTTCCAAAAATTAAAATTGAGATTTTCATTTCAACACACCACCCGTTTTTCACCAAGTCAGTTGACATTCAAACGCACTTCGGGCAGTGAGTTAACCCAAAATGTGAAGGTATGCTCGTTTTTCTTATTTCAATTGCGTTAATGACACTATTGAATTCGAATTGATTTCTAAAAAATAATTGAACAATTTGAACTTTGAACCTTAAATATTTTGAACTATTTCGTTTATGGTATATATATATATATATATATATATATATATATATATATATATATATATATATATATATATATATATATATATATATATA
>LBNU01027922.1:147741-167163 GCA_014162995.1 Artemisia annua | reverse complement strand
TTATTAAAAGATAATGAAAGTCAAGCACACCGTCATAAGCTAAAGTAGTGTAATATAAGTAGTACATAGACTAAAATGGAAAACTGGGGCGTTTTAGGGAATAAATGATTTCGTATCTCTCTTGAACGTTTTGCTACTTTTCAAAGTTAGTAAAGAGAGGTGTGAAATTATTTATCTCTAAAGCGTGACGTGATTACATTGCGTGAGGACAAGCAATACCTTAGTCTGGGGGATTTTGGTATGTGCTTATTCACATACCTTTTATTCACCATTTTCAGACTCTATAAGACCAAAAACTAACGTTAAACGCCAAAGATATCGTGTTTTTGAGTTTGTGACTGTGCAGGAAAGGATATTGCAAAAACGACATCAAAATCAACCAAAAAGGCCTAAACGAGCACGAGATTTGGAAAAGAGTTTGAAAGTGAAGCCAAAGATGATATTTGCTTAAGAAAAGCCCGTGACGACGAATTTATTTCTTAAAGGCTCAAGAAAATAAAAGAGACGCTTAATCGAAGTTCAAAGATAATTATAAAGATAAGCTTTCCATGTTCGAGCAAGTGATCACTTTTAAGTCTTTGAAGACCTTTGGAAAGCACGTCAACACGCTACCTCAAGTTACAAGGACTTACATTTAATTTTTAGAACGTTTAGTAGTGTTGTAATAGAAGTTATGTGTAGCTTTCATGAACTATCAAAGTAGAGGGGCCATTTTGTACACGAAGGCAAAAAGGAAACTTCCTTAGCCCTTTATATACCCCCTTATAGCTTCATTTGTAGGAGTCTAGTCTAGTAGGTTTTAGTTTTTCATTAGTGTAAGTTTTATTTTAATGCAAGTTTTATTTTTCATGTCATGCTTTTTCTTTAGCTTATTTAACATTCCTTCTTAATCTTTCTTTTCAATCTTTACATGTTTTGAGCTTATTTTCGTTAGTATTAATCATTGTTTACGTTCATCTAAATCTTTTATAAAAGCTTTTATAAATTCTTGTCACCTTTGCATGTTTTCATTTCGAATGAGATAAAAAAAAATATGGGTTAGGGCTTATTTGTGTGGCGTTAGCTTATTTACAAGCTTATTTGTTATTTAAACTAGTTTTCTACAAAGCTTTTATAAGTTCTTATAAGTTTAGATTTCATTTTCTTGCCTTAAAATCGTCCAGCATCATTTTTTTATATTTGCGAGTTTAATTTCTAGGGTTTTGCGAGTATGAATTTTTGTTGCGAGTAAGGGTCTCATTTTTCCATAGTTTTGCGAGTATCAAACTGTTTTGCGAGTAAGGGGTGGATTTCGTTTTCATTTCTTGCGAGTATCACTTCTTATTTGCGAGTATGGTTCTTTTTCTATATTGCGAGTAAGGTTGTTTTAAGTTGAGAGTAAGACTTTTAAAATTGCGAGTAAGAGTCCATAAAATTGCGAGTAAGCATTTAGTTCTAGCGAGTATCAAACTTGGCTAGTTTTCCTTGCGAGTATGGTCTTTAAATTTGCGAGTATGGGTCCTTGTAATTGCGAGTATGAGCTGTGATTATTGCAAGTATGGTTCATGTGATTTGCGAGTTTGCTTAACCTCAGTTTTGCGAGTATGGTACCTTGTACATCGCAAGTATGAACTTTTGTGAGTATTCGCGAGTATGAGTCTTAGTTTTTCATGAGTTTTATTTTTCAAAAGTCATTAGCAAGTTTCTTTTCATCTTTTGTGAATTTTGTTTTCCTAGTTCAACGAGTTTAAGTCATTAACGTTTATCAAGTTTCATTTCTCTTAAAAGCCGAGCTAGGCTAATCTTTTCCTCATCGTTTCATCGAGTGAGGGTTTTGTTTAGTTCATACCTAAACGAAACTCTGTCGAATTTTCGTAAAAATCTTTTAAGTAATGTTTTCTTATTAGTAACATTTTAGTAATAATCTTTTTAAGTTTTACTTTAATCTTTTAAATTTACTTTGTAACTTTTTATTAGAACTAGTTAATTTTTCGTATCATTTATTCAATCAAAAAAAATCAAAAACATTTTACTTTCTCGTTAATCTTTTCTTTTCTTTAATTCTCGTACTTATTTTACTTTTAAATCGTTTAGCAACCAATTTAACCTTTCTTTTCTTATGTTTCTTTTGAATTAGTTCTTAAATCATTTTTGTTAATTAAAAACATAAAAGTCCAAAAATATAATCTTTCTTTTACATACCCTTCCTTTAATCGTTTTACAAGTTCACTTTCTTTTCTTTTATTCGTATCTAGTTTTATGTTTTCTTTACTTTTCAACTTTATTTCTCTTAAACGTTTTCTCCTTTTCATTTAGTGTCTTTAATTCTTAAACATTTTTCGTAGTGATAACAAAAACCAAAATCAATCTTTCAAACTCATTCACTTCACATAACTCACGATTTTGAGCTGACAAGATCCATTCAACCCTCGTTGGGACTACGACTCGAGGTTTAAGCTTCACCGCTTGATTCTACGACCATCAATGGGCGGCGCAAGAAATGAATATCATCAAGCTGACTCATGTTTAATAAATTTTCACTTAATAAATGACTAAAACTTCTATTATCTTATGTACTTCTAAACTATGATAACCTTTTGGACCTCTTGTTGACTTTGATAACTTTCTAATGTGAACTTTTATTAAAAACAACTTCGTTTTGAATTTGTTTACTATACTTGTACTATGTGACTGATAAATAACACCCCATGTTGTATTCCGCCGCGTTCATAAAATGGGGGTGTTATACCTGTCAAAAGGAAATGGGTTGAAATGGTCGCTTCTTAAAACAAAAGGATTAATCTCACCATTTCACCTTATGTTACAGGTTGGCAACACTGATCCAGAGTAGTTTGTTAAGGCTTTCCAACATGTTTATAGAAAACTTGTGTGTACCCACCTCATATTCTCAACCTTATTACTTTAACTCTAAAAAATATCAAACTCTTTGAATCAGTTTATTTTTCAGGTTTTTGAGGAGCTATCTTTAATCGCTGCTCAACGGTTCATAAACTCGTCATAAGATTTCAGCTTAACTATTTGCTTGCTTCGCTCTGGCAATTTTTATGTATTTTTTGTGTAAATTTTGCTTTATGTATTTGTGATATATCACATAGCCTCTGAATTTGCTTGCTCCGCTCTGATTCATTGTCTTGTATTTTCCAACACATTGTCTTGATACGACTTATTAGTATCTCAAGTTGATAAAATTAAATACCGTTTGTGAATTAAAATCACCACATAACTTATCAGTCGATTTCTATGCATTCCCCTTACGATCCAGCATGGTTTCATTATCATAGAGTTGTTGCTCCAAAACTGGCTTGGTTTCAAGATTTGGAATCTATGTTAAATCACCATACTGGGGCTTGGGGTCTCTCTTTGGGCTATTTCTAAGCACTGGAGTAGATATTAAAGGGCATTTTTCGTGTGGGTGTTTGTATAAATTTTTGTATGCTGTTGTCAATGAATCAGATTTGCATTTAATCGTCAACTGAATTGATATGACATACAAGCCAACTACATGTGTTATGATTTACTCCAGAAGTGGATGACCCGAATAACTTGCACAAATGGTCACGACTCATGCATTTTTTTTTTCATTTATTCTTTTTTGAGAACATCAAAGATTATTATAAAAAATAAAAACGGGCAAGATGCAAAGTTGCAGTGGACTACATAACCAATCTATCCAATAGAAATTTTCCTACCTCTATATTTTAGCTATGAAAAAGAAAATAAACGAATGGAATCAAAGATGTCACGTTTCCTCAACGGATGAGAGCTAAATGTGACACTATTACGATATTTCCAAACATTGGAGAAATTATAGTCTCTATTTCTAGACCCCGCCTTTGTTCCATCTCGTTCCAGACGGAAGAATGGTGTGATCAATGTGAAGACGAGTGGCGGCAACATAAAATATCCCGTCTTCTCCTATGCTTCATGTCCAAGAATATGAGTTAGATGAAAGCACAATGTAGCTAAGTTCAAGCATGAGAATACGAAGAAGATCTGCTGTGCCTCTAGAGGTAATCGGTCTACGCCAATGTCATAACCTGAGATGAGGCGTTCATTTAGCATGCAATTTTCATCCAAATCTAGACAATACAACCTGTTAAAGCGAGCACACAAAGGCATATCTCTGAGCCATATATCTTTCCAAAAATGAATTCGTGAACCTGAACCAACAGATTACCGAAAATTGCCTCTGGAAAGGATGTTACGGGATTGCAAAGTAGCCTTGTTAAAACTAAGACCCATTTTGCAGTGAACTTGTAAAATTTTACAAAGTCGAAAGTGTTAGTGGATTAATTTATGGGTTCGGCCCATGATTTATAATTGATTACGATTAGGTCTAGTGTTTGTATTAGATTAGGATTTGGTTAGAGTTAAGTCTATTTGTGATGGTTATATATACTTTGGCATGTAATTGATAAACTAATGAGAATTACTTTTTTACATAGTATCAAGCCAAAACTAAGATCCACGAATATATAGTATATACCTAGTGCCTAAATTATATCTTGAAGATCGTCATTTGAAATGTATAGTTTGATATCTGTGTTTGGCTGGTTATCATTCGAGTCTAATTATTACGTTGGTTGTCATGAATGTACTAGCAACAATTGTTACTCACCTTCTTCAGTGAGTATAAACTTTTAGCCATAGTTGTATCTTATATGTTAAAAGAACTATATAACAAATAAAACTTGGCGTTGAGGACAAATTTTTAACATTAAGCAGATAAGGTTCAAACCCTTCACGATATATAGTAAATTAATAATCATATGATTTTATTGATATGAATGTAAAAAAGAGTATGTGGATATTTTTCTCGACAATCATATCAATTAATGACTGTGGTTTGTGGGCAATCTTTATTTTATTTTTTCATAAACAAAACAACTAGACTAGGATCTTGTTGATACAAAAGTTGGGCAAGGCTTGGCTTGAGTACCAATTCGGGTATTTAGTGCTTGGAACCTGCGCACTAAGAAAAACAAGAAACACCGTTAGGCTTATCGAGGGATTGTTTCCCCCGATTATCCTCCGGCGTGAGAGTAAGNGTTAATTCTTCTTAGCTTTGTTAAGTAATTCCGCATACTTAATAGAGTAATTCAGTGTTTCATTGTTAGTAGATTAGGATTTATCCAAGGCTACTAAACCCTTAACAAGCTATATAATAGTTTGGTCAGAGTATATCGATCCAACACCGATACATCGTCATTATCGGATATTGATGATTCTTACTACGATCCGGAGGGATACATCTTTATGCTTGAAAAACTTTTGAATGAAGATCCCTTTTCACCTCTCCCTCCGAAGGATCTCTATGTTGAAGAAGTCAAAGAAGTTGAGCCATCTAACGAAAAGCCTCCAGAACTCGAGCTTAAGGATTTACCTCCTCATCTTGAATACGCTTTCTTGGAAGGAACCGACAGATTTCCCGTCATCATTTCTAAAAACCTTCAAGATGAGGAGAAGAACCGTCTCGTTGATATGCTTAAGAAGCATAAAAATGCCATCGCTTGGCGTATTTCCGACATCAAAGGAATAGACCCTCGTTTTTGCACCCACAAGATTTTACCTGAAAACGATTCTAAGCCGTCCATCCAACAACAACGACGGGTTAACCCAAAAATCCATGATGTGATCAAAAATGAAGTTATCAAACTACTCGACACCGGAATGATTTACCCCATTTCTGATAGCTCGTGGGTTAGCCCGGTCCATTGTGTGCCAAAGAAGGGTGGTATGACTGTCGTGACGAATGAAGATAACGAGCTTATTCCTACACGTCTTGTTACCAGTTGGAGAGTTTGCATCGACTATCGAAAGCTCAACGAAGCAACTCGAAAGGACCATTTTCCGCTTCCTTTTATGGATCAAATGATTAAACGTCTTGCGGGAAATGAGTTCTATTGTTTTCTTGATGGTTTTTCTGGCTATTTTCAAATTCCCATTGATCCTCCCGATCAAGAGAAAACCACTTTTACTTTCCCTTATGGGACATTTGCCTACCGACGTATGCCCTTTGGCTTATGCAATGCCCCAGGCACGTTCCAGAGGTGTATGACCGCTATTTTTCAAAACATGATCGGGAAGACAATGGAGGTTTTTATGGATGATTTTTCTGTTTATGGTGACTCATTTTCGTCTTGTCTCTCCCATTTAGAACAAATGCTCCAAAGATGTGAAGACACTAACCTAGTTCTGAATTGGGAGAAGTGTCACTTTATGGTTAAAGAGGGTATAGTCCTCGGCCATAAAATCTCTAAAGCCGGGATTGAGGTGGATAGAGCGAAANCGTATGCCCTTTGGCTTATGCAATGCCCCAGGCACGTTCCAGAGGTGTATGACCGCTATTTTTCAAAACATGATCGGGAAGACAATGGAGGTTTTTATGGATGATTTTTCTGTTTATGGTGACTCATTTTCGTCTTGTCTCTCCCATTTAGAACAAATGCTCCAAAGATGTGAAGACACTAACCTAGTTCTGAATTGGGAGAAGTGTCACTTTATGGTTAAAGAGGGTATAGTCCTCGGCCATAAAATCTCTAAAGCCGGGATTGAGGTGGATAGAGCGAAAGTTGATGTTATCGTAAAACTACCTCATCCCACGACTGTCAAGGGAATTCGAAGTTTCCTCGGTCATGCTGGCTTTTACAGACGTTTTATACAAGACTTTTCGAAAATAGCCCGACCTTTGACCCACCTTTTGGAAAAGGATGCCCCGTTCATCTTCACCAATGAGTGCATTGATGCTTTTAATACCCTAAAGAAGAAGTTAACGGAGGCTCCTATTTTAGTTGCCCCCGACTGGGATTTGCCCTTTGAGTTAATGTGCGATGCAAGTGACTATGCAATCGAGGCGGTCCTGGGGCAACGCAAGGACAAATATTTTCAGCCTATACACTATGCAAGCAAAATAATGAACAATGCCCAATCTCATTACACCACAACTGAAAAAGAGATGTTGGCAGTAATTTATGCTTTTGAAAAATTTCGACCATATCTTCTTTTAAAGAAATGCATAGTGTATACGGACCATTCAGCCCTCAAATACTTGATGACCAAACAAGATGCCAAGTCCAGATTAATGCGAAGGGTGCTTTTGATCCAAGAATTTAATGTCGAGATCCGCGACAAGAAAGGAGCAGAAAACCTGGCCGCTGACCATTTGTCCCGTCTTGAAAATCCTCATCAAGGTGTTCTCGAGAAAAAGGATATTGATGACTCATTTCCTCTTGAGACACTTAAGAGTGTATCACTTTGTGATTCTAGTACCCCATGGTTTGCCGATTTTGCAAACTACCATGCGGGGAATTTTATCAGAAAAGGAATGTCGACCCAGGACAAAAAGAAATTTTTCAAAGATGTTAAACAATATTTTTGGGACGACCCTTATTTGTTCACTACAACAAAAGTGGCTTTTTAATACCCCCATAAGCGTCATAAAATGGTACGTTTTAGGACCTTTCATTTAACAGGACCAAGGATGAAAGCGTTTCATGTAAGGCGATTGTAATAGGTCCAAAGCGTCCTAATATCTGAAATACCCTTATGAAACCAATTTTTTGGTCGTATTATATGTCTATGAACAACCCAAATAGCGTCCTAATAAAACCATATTAGGATACTTTTACATTGTTTTGACATGTGATTACCTACTTTTAATCTTTTGAGACACATAAAAACGTCTTTAAAAGTATTCTTAGGACGCTTATGATGTAATATCATAGCTATTTTAGCAACCAAGAAAAGGGTCCTAATAACTCAAATAAGATTATGATACCAATTTTATGGTCGCATAATAGGTCTATAAACAACCCAAATAATGTCCTAATAAAAACATATTATGACACTTTTACAATGTTCTCACATTTGTTAACCTACTTTTAATCTTTTGATACACATACAAACGTCCTTGAAGGTTAATTCTTAGGAAGGTTATCATATACCATTATAGTTACTTTAACACCAAGAAAAGGGTCCTAATATCCTAAATACGATTATGAAACCAAATTTATGGTCGCATAATATGTCTGTTAACAACCAAATAACGTCCTAATAACAACATATTAGGACACTTTTACAATGTTCTAACATGTGGTTACCTAATTTTAATATTTTGATACACATACAAGCGTACTTAAAAGATAATTGTTAGGACACTTATCATATAACATTATAGCTACTTTAGCACCAAGAAAAGGGTTCTAATATCTCAAAGAAGATTATGAAACCAATTTTTTGGTCATATAGAATGTCTATTAACAACCTAAATAACGTCCTAATAACAACATATTAGGACACTTTTACAATGTTAAGTTAATTGTTAGGACGGTTAATAAGTTTAATAGGACAATTTCAAAGTCCTGACAAGTCATATGATAGAACATCTTTTAGTCACATTTAAGAAATCAATATATATCAAAACAAATTCAAATATATATCAAAACAAAATCGAATACAATAAAATTGGAATGTATATAACTAACCAAATATAAAATTCGTATATAACTCTATACCCTAGGACCTCCTTTTATACACCAAGAAGTCCTAGTCGGCTTACAATACTTACCTAAGTTTCTATAATATTTTCCATAAACAACTAATACATATCATATACGCAATACTAACTATATGAACCAACAATACTAACTTATAACTAACAGTTGTAACCAATACACTTGCAGTATTAACTTCAAGCGGTCTTAATCTCTGAGCAGTCTTAACTTTGTATTAGGAGTAATAACTTGCACTAGCAGTAGTAAATTTTGTACTAATCTCATCATCTGGATATCCTTTCTTGCCATCGATGACCGTGTTTGGTTTGTATGTGTATGTGCATGTGCTTGCATTTAAGAGATAAGCAAAAAGTTACCAAGAGTCGATGTAAAAAGCGGTCTGATGTGTCATCTACTTTCAAATACCCATTTTGATACAATTGTAGAAAAAAACAAGCAGCCAGTTGATCGTTCACACCAGGCTCAGTTTCAGATTTATTTGAGCACGTTTAGTATTTATTAGAATTAAATTAGTGTTAAAAAGTTTTTAATTCATAATAATTAGACTTTTTCTCAAATAATTATTTTTCTTTTTCCCAAAATTTTCTTTTGTCATCTAGTGCGTAAGAAATCTATTTTTATGCCCGTAGGCCTAGTGTTGATAAGATTTCACTTTTTATTTTTATGCCAGTACGCTATTTTAATTAAGACGCTTATCTTTAGTTTCTTATACGTTTTAAGATTTTGTTGCTTTACGTTTCTGATTCACAAAACAAATTCTCTCATAACCAATCATTACAAGGACTTTAATTCCGAACCTAAAACGATATTTTCCATTCACACCTCGTTGGGACACGACCCGGGTATTCACTTGCTCGGATTCTTACAACGTATTGTGTTGTGTTTTGCACGCTGACTTTCATCCGAAAGCTTAACTTGTGTATTTTGCACGCAACAGTCCTTATACTTATAACTTCTAAGAAATGTCAAAAATAGTCCTTAGACTCTATATTTTTAGAAAATTACCATATATACCCCTATGCATGGAAAACTTTGCAAAACTAGTCCTAATTCCATGCAAACTATATTTTTATGAAACAAAAAGGTTTCCTAGCTTATGTTTAACTAATATTAGCTTATCTAAGTTACCTAAACTAGCTTAAGGTTTATGGAAAGGACTTATAGCATATAAAAGGTAATTCGACACTAATTAGGGTTTTAAAAAGAAAACTAGCAAATGATTATGACCAAGGCTTAGGCAAGGGATTCTATGGGTTCTGAGGCACCTAATATCTATCCTAGGACTAATCTAAAGCTAAAAGAATCAAAGTTGAGGCTTACCTAGGTCGAGGAAAGGTTAACGAGGGTTTAGGGTTTTCTAGGGCTTCTCTCGGCTCAAACCACCACTCGACGCTACCAAAGCCTCTATACTCGACTTCTAGGGACTTGGTGCTACAGAATGTATGTGAGGTAAAGAGGAGAAGAGGTGTGAGGAAGAATGGAGGGAAGGCTTGGCTATTTATAGCCACGTAAGGAGTAGCGAGCAAGAAATGCCTCGCCATGTGTCGTGGAGGGGGGAGGTCAAGTAAGATAAGCTATGGCATGGTGTGGCAGGTCTAGGAGGTGACAAGGAGCAGCTATGGAGTAGCTAGGGGCTGAGATAGGCCGGTTGTGGTGGTGAGAGGCCGAGGGAGGCGGTTTGGGGAAGAAGGTGACAAGTAGGTGATACACCTACTTGCTTGGGTGCTTGTAAGGTGCTAGGGTGCTAGGTTGGTATAAGGGAGGTGCTAGGGTGCTTGGTTGGTTGTTTAGGGGTGTTTGGTAACTAGTTTTAGGTTTTTAGGTTTAGTTTTATCCTAGTTTTACCTAGAGTGAGTTTAGGGTTTTTCCTAGGGTTTAGTGCCTAAGTTAGGTTCCTAAGAGTGTCTAATGACTAATCCTAAGTCCTAAGGGGTTTATACTAAGTGGTGGTAGCTTATAGGAAAGATTTGGGAAGGTTTGACCTATTTTTTGAGAAGTTATAACCTAGTTATGGTTTTATGCCTAAGGGACTTGTACCTAAGCTCTAATGGGTTGTACTAATGCCTAAGGGTCCTAAGGTATCCTAATGTTGCTAGGGTAACTCATACTTAAGCCTTGGACACTTTCAAACTAGTTTAACTAAGCATATAGGGTTTAGTAAGCACATAGACCTAATTAGGGTTTATTTAGGGTTTGTTATGGTTTTGTGGTAAGTTTAGTGTGTTAGATTGGTGAATTTACTTATTGTGGTGTTGTTGTGATCTTATGCTTGACATACCAGGGGTTTATAGGGTGTGAGTGTTGAGTTATTTTGCTTATGAGGATACGTGGGCAAGTCTAGAGAGTCATGCAAGTAATGAATGCATATAAAAAGCAAAAATTTACCTGTGAAATACCTACTATAGGTATTTATAATGGGAATGATAGTGATGAGATTTTGTGGGTTGTTACAAAATTACTCCCACCTAAGCGTGTCTGAGTACTTCAGTCAGCTCCAATGATACACTTTGAAAGTATGTTGAAGAAATACTCCGAGCGTATCTGATAAGTGCAACTGGTTCTTCTGAAAGGCTTAAGCTGATAAGTCATTTACAGAGACCTAAAGACATTTGTCAGTCCTTTAGGTCTCAAGGGTTTGTTACTTCTCTGCCCTTCATTAGCTGACTCCGATATCAGGTTACAAAGTTTTCATTCAGTTTAAGACTTTGTCTGTTGGAAAGCAAGACTTTTGTGGCCAAAAAGATATACAACATATCTGAGGAGTTATTCTTGTATATGTGAACACTCAGTGAGTCCCTTAGAACGATGTTCTTCCATTCAGTGGCTTTTGACTCTGACTTCTCTGAGGTGCACTCAAAGGTGTTTTACGTTTGAGTAATTTAGATAGCTGATGATGATCTGTTGTGCTGATCATTCAGTCAAGGGTAAACTTTGCTCTTTGGTTTACGTGTTGACTCTAGAGAGAGAGAGTTGGATCTCTGATGTGATCAAATATCCTTAACTTAGGCTTGATTTAATGTTTCAAATACTTGTGAGGGATAATTTGGTCAGAATTTGACTCAACAAAGGATTTGCATATCCAAGAGTAATATTTTGGCCAGTATTGTAAAACGAGTTTTGCTTTGGTGAGAGCATGTTTACTATCTGAATTAAATGAATTGAATGACCCATTTAAGTAAGAAGGTTTTCCAAATCATTGACTTTCTATTCTGTTAGTGCAAATATTATGATATTTAAACTTAACGGTTTCTTCGGTTTTAATGATGACAAACATATAACTTGTAATGCATAACGTACAATGCACAAGTTACTTGTAAACACTAATCATCGATGCATACTTACATCAACATCTCTCGACGTCTCAAGTATGCTTCAACAAAGTCGTAGATTTCCATCCTGACGCAAATCACTCAAGGTATGTACAAACAAATCTACGACTTGACTAATGATCAAAGCATTATAGTTTTCTCTAAACTTCACATTTTTAATGTGACAAAACATTTTTAAAAAATATATTTTACAAACTATTTTTGAATTAAAAACAAATGTTTTAATTTGAAAAATAAGTTCCTAACAGCTATATTTTACCCAAACCAGCTCCAAACTCCCCCAAATAAACTTTCACCACTAAAGACAAAAATTGGAGCGTTTTTGTCCCGGACGGTACCACGGTACCACTAAATTTAGTGGTACCGTGTGACAATTAGTGGTGCTGTCCCCCTGTAACGGTCAAATTTCTCTTTGCCTATAAATAGTGGACCATTTTACACTTTCCACTTAATTTTTTCAGCCACTTTTCTCTGGTCTAATCCCTTCTTAGTTAGATCACTTTCTTTGATCATTTAGAGAGTCTTAGTTTGTTTTAGAGTGATCCAATCATCCATTCAAGTGATCACCTTCATTCCTCTTCTAGTCCAAGAGAAGAACACAAAGTATCAAGAAGATACAAAGTGTTAGAGTCATTGAGTAGTGCACTTGCATTACTTGTTGTAAGCTTGTTGTATCTTGATATACATCAAGTAGTCACTATCTTTTGTCGAGTCTTGTGAGAGCTGATCATTGTGATCTTGTTGAGATCTTGGAGATCTCTTGTAGCTAGTGAGCTTGTGTGATGTGTGTGGATTGGGTAGATCGTGAGTAGATCGGGTAGATCGAGTGTAGATCATGTGGATCTTGTAGCTCGTGTGATGTGTGTGGATCGAGTAGATCGTGGTAGATTGGTACTAGCCAAGATTAATACTCGACATTTAGCTTAGTGTCGGAAAATAACGTAAGCGACGTTGTATGGTTTTCTCCGCCGAGAATGGAGCTTGTTGATTAGTGAAGTAACTCTCGAGTTGGGTACTCGGGGAGTGGAGTAGGGCGAAGAGGAGCTTCGTGACCGAACCACTATAAATCGCCATGTCCGGGTTTGCGTTTTCTTTACTTATCTCTTCACGTTTATGATTGCAGTTACCGCTTTACATTTATACTTTGCATTGCATTTATACTTGTGTTCTTTGATGCTTATATCATGTTAGTTGTGTTTGTGTCATAGCATGTTATTACTAATATGTCTAAGTGTGTGCTAATGTGACATGCCTTACTTGTTGCTCTATATTGTCTCTAGTTCTTGTAAGACTAGTGTTGATACTTTTCATATTATGTCACACTTGATCGGGTGTTTGATACTAAAGTTTTAAGTTTTTAAAAGGAAACGTATTCAACCCCCTCTAAGGTTTCAACACATTCCAAATTAGTGAATTTCTCTTCCAAATTATGGATAGTATCCAAGTATTCATTTTCTTGTTTTAATTTTTTTTTCAACGTATCAATTTCATTTTCAAGATTGGAGATAGTTGTTTGTTCAGAAACCTGATTTTGAAGTTTTGAAATCTGTTCATCAAGAACATTTCTTTTCTTAGATTAAGCAAATGTTGCTCATCAAACTTTTGTTAAAAACGTTTATTTTCCATGTAAGCATCCCTGTAAGTAATTTCATAATTAGTTTCACTTTTCGTTATATTTTCAAAACTTCTTGCTTGTTGTTTGTATCTCTCAAGCTCAGAAGTGAACACCCCATTTGTTTTCTGATTTCGCAAATGATTGTGTTATACTTATCAACCTCTAATTGCAGATTATGGATTAATGACCCAAATAAAGCTTGTGCTCGATCTTGTTCAGTTCCATTATGTTCAACCTCAGCTCCACTAGGATCCATGTCTAATGTCTTAGAGATAACTTGTTGTCATCCAATGTCATCATACATGTTTCATTTATGGATTTAGGTTGTTCTGAATGTTTTTGTTCATGAGCAAACATATTAAACATGTCATTATCATAAACTGTATCAGATATTGGTACATCTACAATAGTGTCGGTGTCATAGGAAGGTTCTACAACATCTTCTGACTCAGATGTAGCTATATGAATCTTTTGCCATGAAGATGTAGTTTGCAGTCAAATTCCTCTTCTTCATCTGTTGCAGCTGCATTTGCTAGGAGTTCATATTCATCGTCTGTCAGCGGCACTCCTTCTTCCTCTTTCTTAGCTGGCAACATTTGTTCATTTAGATAGTTTGAATCCCTTCTTCTTGCTTTTTTTGTGCAGTCCTTTGCAAGATGTCCAGCTGCAATTATAACATCTAAGTACATGTGTAGTGTTTGCATTCCCATAATTCCCAATCGTCTGTGTAGCAACATTTCCAACTCTATTCCCGATGGTCTGACCACTAATACTTGCACCCCTATTCCCAATAACTTGACCAGCTGCATTACCACCCATGTTCCCGACATTATGTGCACCTATCAGGGCCGTCTCGTGAAATTTGGAGGCCCTGTGCCACAATTTCAAAAATAGGCCTTTTAACTCCGAAAGTCGAAGTATTTATAGAATTAGCAAATATTAATTTTACTATGCATTGCTTTTTGGTATTGATCAAATAACAACTTTTTCTTTTGAACGAACATTAAATAACAACTTTCTAAACACACTTTTTGTGTCTGCATAGTAATGGGCCTAAATTCGGTAGATTAGTCGGACAAAATGACATAAATTAAGTATAGATACCCAAAAGAAAGTAATAACTTGCTAATCTTGTTCTATTTTAAACACATTTTGTTCCTATTCTAGATGAAACTGTTGAGTTTCAAAGTATTACATATTTACATCTAATAAAGGGTTCAAATTGGAAAATTAGTTTTCTTGTGGGTTTCATTGTGTTAACTTCTCCTACAAAGATTTGAAGCAAAGTTATTGAATAGAGCTAGGGGTTAAAATGATAAATCACAGAGACTGGGGTTATATTATAACTTTAAAAAGCAAGAGAGGTAATAGGCCAACCAAAACATTAGACCCTACTCACAAAACTATGTCGTCTTCTCCAACAAAACCAAGAACCTGTTTTCCTCCATTAAAGTGACGACTCAATCTTTCTTATCTTTTTTCATAAATATCTTATTATTTTCATTCTAAATCTCTTCAAAAATGATTTTATACTAATACATGAGTTTTAGGAATCGGAGGCCCTTAAAAAATGGAGGCCCTGTGCGGTTGCTCATCCCGCACATGCTCAAATCCGGGCCTGGCACCTATAGTCCCGTAATTCTGACCCCATGCATTCTCATAATTTTGACCACCTTGATTCCCATAATTCTGAACAACTGAATTCCCATAATTTTACCAACTTCCCTAACACGAGGATTGGAAGAAGTTCTCTGATTATTGTTGGTAGGATTGAAATATAAACTCTAAAATGCCTTAGCCAGATATGCTATTGCTTGGTTCATATAATCAGTAGTATTAATGTTCGCAGTGTTTGTATTAGATTGGTTTACTGATCTCAAATGTGGGATTGGTTGTTTTGTTTCTATATAATAGTTAGTATTTACCATTATGCAGAATGTTAGTGTATAAGTGATATGCAGTTTTGAAAATGAAAATAGAAATAGATAAGGACGAATTATAGAGGGAATAATAACAAGAAATAACTGTATATTGATATATATATAATCTGTAAGATACAAAGGTATTTATAGTTTATGTACAGGCACCAAAGGAAAAGACATGATGGTTCACATATGACCAAGGGACACATCTTTTCACTTGATAACTGCCATAAACGTTTCCTAACTAGAATAACTGTCATCTATGACAGATCATCAATCCTAGTACTTCTTTCCTATTGGCTAATAATTGTCTTATACAGAAAATAAAATAAATACATATACAGAGAAGCATTTGGACTTAAAATCCAACACTTCCCCTTAAGTTCAAATGATTCTATCTGTCTTGAATTTAGACTATGACTTGAAAGTCATCTTTGTTGCTTGTGCCTTCAATGGTTTCTTCCTTGACTTTGCTTGACTGCCCTTCTTCATAAATGCTGTGAATGTGTTTTTGGCTTGTGTCCATAGTGTCTTCTAATTTGACACCAAAGTGCTCCACCTTCTTCTTATTTTGAATGTCCAATGCAGAGTTTTCAGTCACTTGATCCTCCTGATCTTCTTGGCATATCTCCTTGCCTTTGGAAGCAATTCCTTCTGCTTCTTCATGTGACACTCTTGCTGTCTTATAAAAGCAAATAAAAACATTCAAATAGAGGTTATAGCATTCCTTAATTCTCTGGCCATCTTCTTCATCTAGTCCAAAAATCTGAGCAATGTATGAGAATTTATTTGCAAAGTCTACACCAAGGTATCCCCCTAGTGTCTCAATTCTTTTGTGCAAATCCATCAAATGGATCTCTTTCCCTTTTATCTTGGGTGGTAAAGGTCCTGGTAGGCTTCTTTTCAAGTAGACAGAATAGAACCATAAATAGGCCTTCATGAAATTCTCCCTATATTCATTCCAATTTTGGCTAATGATGTAATCATCTTCAAGCAAGTTTAGCAGTGCTATACAATCATTAAAGCATTTAATAGGAATTGGAATGTGTACACCTTTTGTGAAAACAAAATCCTTGTCTTCTGATGTGAATGAGTTCTGTGGACACATGTAGTCCAAATGACCAATCTCTTCACAAATGTTACAAGTGGGTGAGAATGAGACTGCCTTCTCCTTGTGATCTTTCTTAATCTGTGATCCTTCATACACCATATTGAAGTAGCCTTCTAGATACTCATTATGCCTCTGATTCATCTTGTTTTCATCAAACACACAATCTGTGGGATACTTAAACATAGGGATGGGCCTGCATCTATTTCCTTTATAAGAAAGCACTAATCCTTGTGCTTCCAATTGTGACACAGAAAGTACATTAAGAGTTACCTCTGGTGCATAATTAACACTAGGTATGATTAGGATATCATTTCCTATCCTAATCTGTACTTCCCCTATCCCATGTATAAAGATGAATTTTTTCTGTTCTTCATCTTTTTCCACAGAGAATTTTTCTTTTATTTTTGAGAAAAGTGATAAATTACTGCACATATGTCTACTCAGTTTATCACTAACATACCAGATCATATTCCAATTGTGTTCATCAGTACCTTCAACCATATAGTCTGTGGTGATGTGTACTGTTTCAGGATACATGATTTGGATCTTCTCTTCTTTGTGTTTGTTCTGTTCAGGGCTTGTAGACATCAATGTTTTGCCATCTGTGGGACAATACTTAGCAATATGTCCCTTCAACTTGCATTTAAAACAGATGTAGTTCTTGTATCTTCCCACCATACCCTTCTTCTGTGCCAAATTCTCATTATGCACACGAATTTCCTCCATCTTTTTCTTCAGCATGTCTTTACATTCCTTTGAAATCTGTCTCATCTTGTTTCCCATGGCAATCTCAGTATCTCTCTTAATTTGTCTCTGGACAAATTCAGTTTGAGATCTTTGTATATTTCTCCCAGGGTTTTGGCTCTGATGCCACTTATTAGAATGGTTTAAAGATCTCAGTTGTGGGATAGACAGTTTGTTTTCAATGTAGTAATTGGTATTTACCATGATTACAGAGAATGGGTGAGTTTGTGTAAATATGCAGAGATAATAAGACTTGTACACGAAATATGGAGGGAAATATAACAAGAATAACTGTAATAATATTGATATATATAACTGTCATATACAAGGGTATTTATAGTTTATGTACAGGCACAAAGGAAAAGACATAATGGTTCACATATGACCAAGGGACACATCTTTTCACTTGATAACTGCCATAAACGTTTCCTAACTAGAATAACTGTCATCTATGACAGATCATCAATCCTAGTACTTCTTTCCTATTGGCTAATAATTGTCTTATACAGAAAATAAAATAAATACATATACAGAGAAGCATTTGGACTTAAAATCCAACAGTTTGGTGTGAACATTGGATTATCATTGAAGAAATTTTTGTTGTTGTCGATGAGTGGTTGTTGGTTGATGTATGACTGTTGTAGTTGTATTGGTAAAGGATTGTGAATCTGTGGTGGGATATGGACTAGTGACTGAAAAGTAGTTAGTAGTTTTTACCATCATAGCAAGTGGATCTTGATTCTTTGAGACTCTCTCAGCTCTTTCTTTATTTGCCTCCTCTTCATTATGCCTCCTCTTCATTATGCCTCAAAAAATCATACAACTGATTATGTTTACTTTATCCAGCTCTTTGGTTTGCTTAACCAGTGTGAAATATCTCTTCCATTCGGGTTGAAGGTTGTTCATGAATCTGATGTTTACATCAAATGTTATCCATGGTCACCTTGTATCGTGTCATGTTGTTCTTCAACGTTGTAAATCTGATGCAGTAATATTCCAATAATTCACCCGAAACTGATTTAAGATTGTTGAACTACCACAATAACGTTGATTTCTTTTCATGTAACCCAACATCTCTCCCTTCCATCTCTATGCGTACTTCTTTCCATATCTCATGAGTACTTTCCAAAGCATCCACCGTCATGAAGATATCATTAGCTAACCCCATTAGAACATAGTGCATTGCCATATCATCACGTAACCCAACATCTCTCCCTTCCATCTCTATGCGTACTTCTTTCCATATCTCATGAGTACTTTCCAAAGCATCCACCGTCATGAAGATATCATTAGCTAACCCCATTAGAACATAGTGCATTGCCATATCATCAGCAGCAACTTGTGCTCTCTCAGTATTGTTTAGATCTGCTACAGTCTAAAATTGTGTGAACGAAGCAACTAGCTTGGTTCCTTGTGGATCATCTGGGTTTAGTATCTCAAAAAATTGATAAGGATCATTAACGATAGAGTTAACAAGCATATGTCCATTGTGTCTAGTCTTAAGAAAACGAAGCATACGGCTTTTCCATTGAATGTATGTATCAAATGAAAGCATAAGAGGACGAGATTCTGTTCAAGCAGGAATAACATCTTGTTGTTGATTCATGATGAAGCTTTGTTGTTGTGGTTGACACATGATGATAATGTGTGAAAGATTACAATTTTGAGACAATGAAGGATTGATTGTTATTTGTGAAATGTCCTGATTCGATTATGTTTAAGTTTAATTCGTGTTTAAATTAAGTTGTTGTTTGGAAATATTTCGGTAAACTAGGGTTTAGGTTTAGTAAATCACAATAAATTACGGTTTAGTGTATCTCGCTATTATAAGTGATTATCTCGCTAATCTAGGGTTTAATAAACCTCATTACATAGCTGTCTTATCTCGCTAAAACCCTATCCTCTCTACAGTGTTAAAACCACGGTAAAAGAGGGTTTTATTTTACCTATCTTGACCAATAACCTCGCTACTACTTCGAACAAACACAACTCAAAAAATGACAATTAAAGCTTCAAATTTTAACGTTTTTCGTTCAAGATTTTTGCATAGAAACCTTCTAAACACTCTAATCTCTCATAAAAATGTAAACTTTATGATCAAAACACGTTTGAAGATTGAGATTTAGACCTACTTTCTTCAAACTATACGCAACCAAAAAAAAAAAAAAAAAAAAAAAAAAAAAAAAAA
>LBNU01027922.1:72034-119780 GCA_014162995.1 Artemisia annua | reverse complement strand
GGCTGATATTCCCGATCTTCCGATAATGCCATTGTATGGCGAGGGAGATCTGATCACCATAAAGTTCATCCACGCTTTTGTGGAGTGCTCCTTGTTGCCGACCATGACTAGCAGCCGTAGTTGTCCTATTGGCCATATCTTTTCTCCTGTAAAGCCTGTTAAAGATGATGCGGCGGGGACCAACTGGCTTTGTATCTCAGGTCGTAGTCTCTTGAAACAATGTTCGTACATTATTTCTGCGGATGCTCCTCCATCAACGTACATGCGGTGGATATCGTGACCCCCCGCATTTATTTCAATGGAGAGTGGCTCCGCCACTGCGTTGTCCGCAGTCAACTTGGGGAAAGAAATTTCATCGCTAGAAGAGAATCTCTGGCTGACCTTTTGCTTGACTTTGCGTTGCCATGATTGTATCATGTAAATTGTGTCTGCCTTGTCTTTAGGTGGTTCTTTTTTATCCGTTGTTCGCTGTTTATCTTTCCCTTCTTTAATGTTTTTGACTAAGTGATCCATCCTGCCCTCTTTTACTAATTTGTCAATTATTTGGCGTAGCTGGACGCACTCATTCATTGTGTGGCCCTTCTGTCCATGATAGTCGCAGTACCCTGTCCCTGTGCGCTTCCCTTCTGGTGTGCGCATTGGTGGGGGTTTAGGGAAGTTTGCTCCTTCTGTTGCGAATATCTCTCGCGGAGTTTTTGTCAACGGGGTATACTTGTCGTTCCCCCGTGCACCTCTGTCATTACGATAGCTTTTATTACGATTACCGCTATGGTCATTGGATTGTCTCCTTGACTGTTCTTGCGGTCTGTATTTCGAGTATCCCTTCTTGCTATCTGCGACGACAGCTTCTCCTTGGATGAAAGACCTTGTGCGCTTCACTAATTCATCAAAGGTTTGGGGAACTTTATCATTTAATTTTTTGATAAGCTCTTGGTTATTTATCCCATTCATGAATCCTGAAATTTTTAGTACTTCAAGACATGCCTTGATGTGTATGCATTCATCTTTGAAGCGCTCCATGAAAGCGCTCGTTGATTCCCCTTGGCGCTGTTTAATTATGGCCAATTCTACCGGGTCCTTAGCGCACTTCTTTCTTTGAGTGAAGATCAAGCGGAATGCTTTCTGCAACCCTTCATACCCCTTTATGCTTCTTCGTGGAAGTTTGCTAAACCAAGTTCGCGCATTCCCCACTAATGTGGAATTAAACATATGGCACCACACAGGTTGTGGCCAATTTTCGATACTAGCTGCGGATTCGAAAATTTTTAGGTGATCATCAGGGTCACCCGTTCCATCATATGTTTTAACATTGGAAGGCATGCGCCTTTTCTTGTTGTCCGAATAGTCGCTGATGCGCTTTGAGAACGCATTGACCTTTTGGCGACGCCAAGGAAGGGATATGTCCTCGTCCTCTTCCTCGCGATGCCTTCCTCTGGACTTCCAGTGTCCCGTTTCTTTATCCTCATTGTCCGAGGAGCTGCTCGAGGAAGAATCGTTTCTTTTGCGGCGCTTGCGCCGTTTTTCTTCGGAGTCTGAGCTAAAGGGGCTTTCACTTGGGGAAACTCGTCTCCCCGGTCTGTCGTGAACTCTTCTGCTTCTAGATCTAGAAGAGTTCTCGCTTGGTGAGCGCCGTGGTCCAAGTCTATCGCGGACTCTGCGAATACCTAGCCTAGAGTTGACGTTAGTGCGGCGCTCATTACCCTCATACTCCTCCGAGTACTGCGAATTGGATGCTGTACCGAGCCTAGAGTGGACATCGGTACGCCTCTCGTTATTCTCGCGCTCTAGGTAGCGCGGTGGGGATGTTCCATCGAAGTCAAACCGAGCGTGTAAGTTCTGGCTTAGCCTTCTTCTTGCCTCCTCTTGGAGGAGGTTGGTCAATGTTTCGTAATTTTTGGATACACAATTTTTCAACGTCGACTCCTGAGTATCTTCTTCCAGCGCAATGATATTTTCTTCCAAAGCAGTCCCCCTATCTCGGTTAGGCGCGCCTGGCGGCACAGTGTTGTTCACTGTGGGTGCCGTTTGATGGGGAGTGTTGAAGAGATTACGCTGGAGGTCATCAGTGTTTGGGACCACCGTGGTGGTCTGAGTCGTCTCTGCGGGTAACTCTACTGTTGGAAGAATTGGGGGTAGTCCCGGTTCCTGGTGACCAGGCGCACTGGTTGTTCCAGTGGTTTGCCTAGAGGTTAGGTCTTGATAGTTCTTCCTCTGGGGATCATCACGTGTCTTATCCAACTGGGGAGTCCGCTGATTTAAGTTTTTATGCTTCGTCATCCTAGTTCTTAGTGTAGGGTCCCACGGATGGCGCCACTTGTTGATACAAAAGTTGGGTGTTCCTTCCTGTTCTCGTACCAATTAGATCTTAATGCTCTTGAGACCTGCGCACTAAGAAAGCAACAGACACCGTTAGGCTTATCGAGGGATTCTTTCCCCCGATTATCCCCCGGCGTGAGAGTAAGTAATCGATTTAGGGTTGTGAAGAGTTTTAGGGTTGTAAGTCGTACCTTTGACGAGAGCTTATGATGCCCTATATATACACACGGAACCGATAAGGTTTCGTATTCCTCACTCTTCGGTGTATTCACCGATATCGGATATTCGATATATATCTCCTTATTTAGGAGATATCCTATATCTAATCCATAAATAGTTTTGGGTTTGGGCCTCGTGAGCCCAAACTGTTATCATAATGGCCCACTCGTGAAGGGCTTAATGTTAATGAGTCATGATATTCGGGTTCGTGACCCGAATATGGACTATACGTCATCACCTATGTAACAAACTTTTATTGACACCCATGTAATTGACATTCTATACTATTAAAAAAAAGCGGCGTGGCATGTCACTATCTATTTTACGACCAAAAAAGTGTGTTTATGTAAGGATTGTATTACCTTGGTCTTGTTCTTCCAGGTACATAATCTAAGAAATCGCTTTTTACTTCCCTAGAATTAGCTAAAATAAGAGGACAACAAAACATTTCTTTAGTAAACATCAACTCCACATATACAACCATTAGCTGACTGCTGACATACCCGATTATCCTCTTAAACATACAACTTTCAAAATAATGCAAGAGTCAACATTCCAAACAATAATAATATATGTGTTAAGCATTTGATAGAACAGGTGGTATGCTATATAATCATTACCCATTAGGAACAACATTAAATTTGTAAGCACACAAAACGGGATCAAAGATAGAGCCAATATACTCCTTGCTATAAAGATTGATTAAACAATACAATTATATGGACAATATAAAAAACTGAAAACCTAAACCATACCCTGAATTGATTGTTTTTTCTTCATGTGACAATAATCCTTTGATTGAGGTCGTATCATCAATAACTTCAACCTCTGGTGAAATTTTTTACAACAACAAAGCTGACTAAAATGGAAGCATAATCATAAACTTCTTCAAATAGCATCATATTAATAACAAATAAAAGGGTACATGATGACGTATAGTCTATATTCGGGTCACGAACCCGAATATCATGACTCACTAACATTAAGTCCATCACGAGTGGACCATTATGATAACTGTTTGGGCTCACGAGGCCCAAACCCAAAACTATTTATGGATTAGATATAGGATATCTCCTAAATAAGGAGATATATATCGAGTATCCGATATCGGTGGATACACCGAAGAGTGAGGAGCACGAAACCTTATCGGTTACGTGTGTATATATAGGGCATCATAGCTCTCGTCTAAGGTACGACTTACAACCCTAAAACTCTTCACAACCCTAAATCGATTACTTACTCTCACGCCGGAGGATAATCGGGGGAAACAATCCCTCGATAAGCCTAACGGTGTCTGTTACTTTCTTAGTGCGCAGGTCTCAAGAGCATTAAGATCTAATTGGTACGAGAACAGGAACCCAAACAAGGAACGCCAACTTTTGTATCAACAAGTGGCGCCACCGTAGAACATGGGGTAATCATCGAAGGCAGCCATGGGATTTATTAAATTAGGAGGAAGGTGTAATTGATCTTGAGCTTTTGGAAGAAGTTGATTGAATCTGGTAATTCCGTGTATTTTTCTATAAGTTACAATTTGGTCCAAAATTACACAAAAATAACCCTCAAGTACATCTGTGTTTTTGCTTTTCTCCTGTGTTTAAGTTTAGTAAACGTAAATTTGGCTAATCTTTACCATATCGGGAAACTAGCCTAAGCCCGGCCGTTGGCCGGCTAGCTTAAAGTATTATTATTAAACTCAAAAAATCCTTATAATTATGATGTTAAAATAAAAAATCTGAAAGGCATCTTCTTATCGGATGGGCTTATTATCATCTGAGGTATAACGCAAAAGATGCCCAATTTATAACCTTAAATAATCTTGGCCTCAATGTTATTGATTCTCATTCTCTTTCATCAATATTGCGCAACCACATTACCGGAGCACCAATCTTCAAAGCTAACTTATGCTACAATTAGTTATAGCAACTTTGTTTTTGAGAAGAGCTACTTGATTTTCTTTTTAATGAAATTGAATCATTTATACATTATTTGTAGCAAACTTGCTATTAGCAGCAACTTGTTTTCATACTTTTATTAATGATCAAAGCAACTATACTTTCAGATTTTTCGATCGAACCATCAACCTATACTTCCGCCATTAAAAAAATTACGAACGACATTTTTTCATTTATTACTAATGAGAAAAACATAAGTTACCTCTTTTACTGCTATGATATGAACTGATGTTAAAGTATCTTGGCATATACTGATAATCTTCACAACATGTTACTATAATCGCTAAAATAGCTATTAATGTTATTCTAATCAAGTAATTTAAAGGAACAAATGTAAAGATAAAAAGATGCCATTTGTTGGGAAGTGTCCTTCCAAGCTATGAATTCCTTCTATCTTATGCCTTTTAAGCCATCAACGATTCCCGAGTACTGCTTCCAAGCTTCGCCTTCCAAATGAATTATGAATTAAGTTGTTGTAAATGAGAAAATGATGACCGAAGTAAGCAAACAAATTCAAAACTATAAGTCCCATAAATAAAAAAGCATGACCAATCATATATGGATCTAAAAATCTTGAGAGAGCAGTTAATAATGGCAAAGTATTTTACTTCTTCGAAAACAAAATATATGAAAAAAAGGAACCAAGGAATGAAGCCATGCATCAGTTGCCAAGCTCGTCAACGCTTTGCAAAAGATGTTCGAGTTTGACCAACTTACAATGAGATGTGATTTTTTCAAAGTAAAGGTGCAAAATAACCAAAAAGCAGTAACATATAACACGTTAAATGCGGGAACATGTATAGCAGAATATATACTTGAAGCTTTATTGAAAGCACATGTTTCATAGGAGTTTTAACGTCCACTGAAACTCTGTCTTGTTTCGAATCAGGTTTCTTAATCTCAAACGGGGTTAAAAAGTACTATAAAGTGCAAACACAAATGTTTGGGAAAATAATAACGGTCACTACATTCATCCATATCATTCTGCTGAAAATGTCTAAGAATTCATACAATTCGACCACTTTATGGAAACCTACATTCATCCCTATCTAGAGGTTCTTTTGGTAGGGGCGCTTCAATTACCTGAAATTTTTATTAAAAAACATATGAACCAATCATAGTGCTATTTATAACTAAAGTTAATAAACAATGGCTAGTTAATTACCTCTCCAAATTCCATATCTTTGTCCTCAATAAAGAACAAATCCTTATGCCTGTCAGTTGTTTTAAATGGTAAAGAATTCCTCGTTGCAACATGTATTGGTTGAGATCATGACACGTAATTACTGAAATAAGCTCAGCCAAACACACCCTTAGTTAAGGAATGTTGAATAAATCCATTTCTCTAAAGTGGAGGGCATTATCGACATCGTCTGAAGTCATAGAAGCTCACTTAGCATGATGTGTATGTTTTATAGCTTAGTGTCATTCCAAAAATTCAATCATCAACAACAGACATGAATAAATGATGCTAAAGTTAAAATCATATGCACCTTCATGCCTGGTGAACAACTTCTGGTTCCAAACCTTCATGCATATATGCCAACATAATGCAAGTTAACCATGTTAGGATGACAATAATAATGGCTTACCAAGCCTACTGTCAACATACTCATACATAGGCAACCTACATGATAATGTGATGCAATCAATCATTTTTTTCTCCTTAACACAACTTGTTTAACTATTAATATTTGCATTCAAAAGTGATTGTGACAAAAACCTTAAAACACTATCTACTTTTGCATTCAAAAGTGATTGTGACAAAAACCTTAAAAGACTATCTACTTTTTGCACCAAAGGAGTAGATTATTACCTGTCTCTTAACCCATCCGCGCAAAATATGAATAGAAGTCAATGCACCTATGATTGTAATATTCATACCTGCATATATGATAAATTAGTCATCAGAATATTATTGGGTTCAATTTAATTCAGTAATATGTGTGATGTGCTAAATACATTTTAAAATGTAATAATAATTTAAGCAATAAGTGTCACAAATAAACCCTTCACAACAACTTCTCTTTTTGTAGTTATTGTGTTTTAAAAAGAAATAACCTTAATCTAAACTTAAACATATACTCGGAAGGGTTTTTGGTATTGCTATTTAAAACTGTTTATGAATATGCGAGTTACCTAAAAGTGCCACCAGATCTTTTAATGATAAATCTCTCGGTGCGAAGTTTTGTTGTAGTTGAGATATATTGAAGATAGGAGCACGGACTTCTGAGCTTTAACTAACCTTTGTTGTTCTTCCAGATTTTCTTTCCTTAGACACATCCCAGGAAAGTGAGTTGTAAACCCTGCAAAAGACACTTCCAAGGATAAAACCAACTAAAATTGTATAAGTATGTGTGTGTGAATGAATGTGTGTTTTGAGTTTCACTCCCAAACAATCAAACACAAAAGCAATTTGGCCCTAATTTCTTGTAAACAACATTGATTATGTTTCATCTCTAATGGGTTATAGAGTGAAATAATACTTGTAACGTTTAGCTGAATGGGAAATAACCTATTTATAAGTTTGTACATTCACACACATATACCTTGTGAAATAGACGCTTAAACACATATAGAGAAAAGCAAAAGTTTAAATTTATAAAAAAAAATGGGTGTAGCAATATTATGGTAAGATCATTTGGCAATATTACTGGTAAGAATGAAGTCAAGTAGGCATGAGAAAAGGAACAATTAGAGTTTTATGGAATGCACTTAAATTGTTGAGAGGAAGTGTATCTTTCATCTCATAAACTAAACCTACGTAATCACACATAAAGATAGTACAAACGAATTTTGCTTCTAAACACTCACTACAGTAACTAACGAAACCAAAATAATTTAGAAACCCTCTCTTTAACTTGCAACTGTAACGAAAAATCAACGTAGAAAAATTCACTTTTAACTATTGATCTTAATGAAAAATTAACATAATATAAAAAGCTAACTTTTCGCATCAGCTTCACATCCATTTCTACTTCCCATTCTTGTGACCAACATACCGTGCATCATAATATTTACTCAATAACAGTACCGAGTCAATCTATAACCAGACAATACTTACTCAATAATTCCGCTTACAATCACGTACAATCCATTTAACTTTAGTGCGCCCTGCATTAGAATCAGTTTGATAGTCTGCATGGATAGTATGCTAATATAAAATTATGGACAACATAAAAACAATGACTTGGAGTATACTGAATGTACCTGCAGACCTGCTTGAAAACTCGGGCTGACTGGCTGCAATTACCAACTTAAACATTCTAGGACGTATACCTTCCTGTTTCTATATAAATAACAGAAACTGGATTATGTTACTACTTTGGTAGATGCAATATTGCAAAATAAAAAGATGGAGTAATAAAAAAAAGTCCAGGCATAAACTTAGTTCATTTGGAGACGAATTTGCCGCATTTGCCATGTTATCATTCTGTGAAATGAACACATGATGGCGCTATTGTCAATCAAGAAAATGATATGGTATTATCTCCATCAAAGTAGCATAATCAGGCTTTTAAACGATGGTACTATTACAAAAACATGTTTGAAATAAGAGGTTATGTGTAGCTTGCTGAAGTTTTAAATAATGAAGTTGCCTTGAAGCAACTTTATTTCTGCAATATTTGTTTTAATAAACTATCAATGTACATTTCTAAAACACTTTTGGATGCCTAATTTAAGATATGGCTTCAATTAAAAATTTCAGTTAAAAAAAAAATCAGTAACCAAGTTGCCAACTAAGATTTGCATCAACGTGGTTGTGAAGCCACTAACTGACATGTGATACCCATTTCATATTCAGTGGTGTTTGGATTTGTGCTTTCAAAGTGATCTATATAAGTAATTAAATGACTAAAGGATTGGTGTTTTAGCAGAGCCTTTTCCTTGGGTATACATGTGACAACTGCAAGCTTTGATGCAACAGGTCGAGGTGTACGTACATGCCAAGTATGTGAAGAAAAAACACATAGAGATTAGAAATCACACGTACAGTCATAAAAAAAATCTTGCACTATATAAAGGTAGCTGAGGTAATGTAGTTTACTTAATTAAATATGTAATTAGGATTACCACATATCCGAAGATCGCAAGATAAAACCATTTCCAGTCCACCCCCAATGCCGAAGCTATAGTTGGAACTTGAAGTGCCTCAACATGACGCATTCATTGAACAACTAAATACCTTAATGTTACACACATAAATAAAATTTTGAAGAATGATGTAAAACGCCTCTATGTAAGAAAAGTTTGACCTTAGTGAGATAACAATAGCTCGAACCTCGTATGCGTTCATGGACTTTCTTTCCTACCAATCCAATTTTCAAAAAAAGATTCAATGTTACTGGAAATCCAAAAAACCTAATTGGAGATTAAATATTCAATGTTATCATAAGAACCATAAATTTTTTAATCATGATATTACCTTTAGTGTATCATCATTCATCAATACTTGCGGGCTTGATTAATATTTCAATAACCCTAACACATCAACACACAAAAATTGATTACAACCACACTTTAGTTCCACAATTCAATAATAAGACAAGGAATAAGTAAATCATATAATCAACCGAAACCATTAACCGATGAGTAACCACATCTTAAGCATATAATGTATTAAGATTACAACCAAATCCCACCTCAAATATCGTGTTTAAAGTTGATTCCATAAATAACCCATAAATTAAATTAACATCCATTCAAAATCATCTTGGAGTATATCAGAGAAAGTCAAACCATTTCACACCTCAATACTCTTCCTATTGATTTGAAACAATTCCAGGAAAAATAATCCATTCGAAATAAGGTTATCTAATCCAAACATTTGATGAAACTGCAATACCTAACAAATTATTCAAAATTAATCATAAAAAACATCAACAAAACTAAATCCATTTTATAAAGTACTAGTTATAATGCCCGCGCACGCGCGGGGTTTTTTCTAAATTTTTTAATAATGTATTTGTATTTATTAAAAAAAATAAATAGCTTACACGGCTCGTTCTTCGCATCCCTCTCTCCCCCAGGCCATATGGATTTTTGTTTTTTGTTTTGGTTATGATTCTTAATTTTGATTTATTAACATATGCAATAATAAGTATAAGCTAAACATATGCTCTTTGGTTTCTTTAAGGGGTCATCTGTTATTTTTATTTTTTTTACCAAAATCATAGTACACAATCGCACATTTGATCAAAAAAAAAATGTAGGCATGGCATGTGATAGTTCATATAACTATATACCCATGACCCTTTCACATGAACGCATGTTGTGGCAATTTGAATTTATCGTTATCGATTCACAAATTCACAACCAAGATTATTAAAATATATGTGAGTCATGTTTGTCTCGATGTCAACTTTCAATTGCTCTAGAAGCAACTTCATCTCGGCCATATAGTTTTTTGCTAATTGTTGTGTAACTGCAAAATACAATAGAGTTTATAAGTAGACATTATATTTATTTTTAACTTATATTTAGAAATTGTTGGAAGATTGAGATAATTTAAACCAAGCGATATCAACGTTTTATAACCATGTTTCCAAACATCAAATTTAAACAATTTTTAATGGCATACAATTACTCACGACCAAATGCCTTAATTAATTACAAAAACATTGACTTAGAAAGAGATT
Source organism: Artemisia annua (assembly GCA_014162995.1). NCBI lineage: Eukaryota > Viridiplantae > Streptophyta > Magnoliopsida > Asterales > Asteraceae > Artemisia > Artemisia annua. The sequence goes on along the minus strand of LBNU01027922.1, from coordinate 109,651 downwards.
TTAAGGAAAAACCATATATATAGTAATACATATTATATAAACTTTGGGGCATGAAGGTGCTTATCTTCATGGTTGGTTATAGAAATCTTTCAACAATAAAAAATAGTCACACAAACATGTTCTATGTCATGACTCATGAAGCATTCTGCCGAGCCTCCTTGTTTCTCTACTGTTCCCAAACCACCTCCCCCGCTTAAAACTCTAGCCAAGTCATTTCTAGTTCTAGCAGGTAGAATATCAACTCGTGGAGGAGAAACAAAATTTTGCTATTCAATTGCATTCAGTACTAATTCTTACAACCGGGTATATTGATCCCTGAAACTCTGAAAGTAACCACAAATCTGAAACCACATTGATATCCTTGGGTCTCAATTCTATTTTAAAAGTATATAACCATCTGATCAATTAAAGATGCTTTATAATGTTTTAGAGGCTATTTGGTACTGCTTATTCTTTTCTGCTTTCCAACCTTTTTGATGTTTTTATCGCTAACCCGTTTGGGATAAGACACAACCCAAAATCCACCCATTCAGAAGTAAAGTGGTTAAAACTGTCACCTCTAATAGCAGTACCTCCTTTGTTTGCCCATCCTTCAATTTCATATGCTTTTAGCAGCTTGAATCATCTGATTATAAAGCAAAACAACATTATTGGTTCAGTTTATTTAAAGTAATAGTATATTCACATTTATAAGATCAAGCACATATATGGTTTTGGGTCACCATATCCAAGCTCATTAGCATTTTTGGTCGACCAAGTATTGGTGTAAGACTGACAAATCCGTGCCTTTAAACACATAAATGCGGCTCTGATTATTTGCCCACGTACATGTACAAAGATCGCATATCAAGAAGACGCATATGAAATATAAAAAATAAAGCCAATCTTTTTGGCTTTATTTTTTACCTACATCAGATTATTGATTTATTTTTATTTTAGTTTAAAGATTTAGCATAGTCGACTAAACTTAAATGACCCTGCATCCACACATTTCATAATTGGTATCTTCTACTAACATGCAAGTTTAGCAATTTACTATTTGGAAGACCTGTTTATTCTGTAGAGGATGTTTGCATACGCTTGAGGGTAGTTGTGTTCATCTTGTAAACCTCCATGAAATGTGCAGTCAGCCCATAAACTTCTAACTGAATCATTCATAAGTTTTCCACACTAACAACAACACCAATCTAACCTTACTGTATGATATGTGGCTGAATATAATAGTAATACTAAAATCAGAAAATATTTGGTTCTTACCATGGACATAAATAATCATAAGAACATTTGATTCCCCGATAACACAACGACAAAATCAGATAATTAACGAAATAAAAAACTGAATCGAGGATTTGCCTAATTAAAAAATAAATAAATAAATAAATAAAACAAAAACCATACTTGGATCAACCCATTGAAATTAAGAGGGGCCAGGATGCACGCAACACTAAATCTATTTGTATCTATATAAAAAGATCGAAAAGAAGCGAATTAATTTACCTCCTCGAATGTTGTTTGATTTAATAAGCTCCCCGAGGGTGAAATCCCAATATAATATTCGTAAGTGGTGCCTCTTTTTCTCTTATTGCTTGATGATCTATTACCCTACATTACGTTTTGGTATTGAACCATTTAAATATATTGATTTTTTTTTTTAACGGCGAGTTAGTTGTTAGTTGTTGGCTCGAGTTAGTTTCGCATCCTCGGGCAGAGATACCAACCGCGAGCCTCTCCTTAGGGGATAACCCCACTCCTATATATTCCCGATTCGCCTGATATCATTAGAGCTTGTGGTTCCCAAGTGAGGACTTCCCGGTCGGTCACCCAAACCGGTACTACTCTCACTTGGGCTCGCTTAACTACTTAAGCCTTTACCCTAAATATATTGATTGCTCTCTATATGAAGTTATTTGGATCCTCAATAGACAAACTCATTCAAGTAAAAATAATATTATCCATTACTCGAATTGCTAATATCACATTCTAGTAATTGTAATCACCATTATATATAGTTACAACTGTAATTCCATTATAGTTTAGTCCAGTTTTAGTTGTGCAAATAGGCCAACTCTAAGAGAATATGGGTGTAAATTTTCTAGCTGATCTAATCATACAATGTTTGGAAGTTTTAAATTTTGTGAAATTTTTATATCTTAAAACAAACAAAAAACATGTCTGATTAAACTAACGAAATTTAAGATTCATATATTCATTCGCCCACCTATATCGATTATATATCGAAACAAATGTTCACCATGATTATGAAGAAACAATACGTATGACAGTTATATGCGGTTTTATTCACATACACGCACATTGACATTAAAAGAGCAATAAGCCAAAANAAAAAAAGAGCCAACATTACATAAGGTATCTGAAACTTAAAAGTATATATATATGCTCATAAAATTACTAAGAAACATTCTTAACATAAGTCACAAGCACACTCTCGCTCCAAGGTTATTGCTTATTACAAAGATGAAACCGGATAGAAAGTATATGCTCGTTATAGTACTAATAAACCATCTAAATATCTCAGAATCAAAAACTCTCTCAAACTACAGGGTCATAATTACTTATTACAATGCATGCATATCTCTAAACAAACACACACATGTTATACCTACTAAACTCTATACGAATAACCTAATACAATAACTAAAACTACATACATAATATTTATAACACAATCAGATCATAGTAAAAACTAAGGAAAGAAATCCACTCACCTTACCCATGAAAGTCTTCAACCCCATAACATCCACAAACCGTTCACAAGCAGCGGATAATTGGTCAAAGCAAAATCCAACGCCCTAATCGCCGACCCATAACGCAACTTCTTCTGTTTCATAATGATAATCATCAACTCAACCCCTTCCGCTTTCAAAAACCTCTCCTTATTCTCCGACGGGCAACAACAAACAACACAAACAATCAAACAAATTCTCAACCATCTCCTCCTCATCCAAACTCTTCGGATCCCTACACTTATACATCGCAACCGCCTGCAACACAACGCCAACCCCATTCATCCCACCTAACCTCTTCTGATTCGCTACACTACTCTGCAACAATATCGCCAATATCTCACTCGCATACTTTTTTCCATATATATTACCCATATGATGATCATCGAATTAAGCTTTCTAGTGATGATGATCGATATATGATTTAATGGTGGTTCTGATGATAATATATATATGTAGAGTTAAGAGACGATTTTGTAGATATTTACTTGTGATAACATTCATAATTAGATAAGAATTGTATTTAGGGTTATCAATTCACGATCGTTGAATTATGTTTCTATTTTTTTAACTTTTACTTTTACTAATAATATAATAATTAATTTATTTCCTAATAAGGGAAGGTTGAGTTTTTTGAAATACGAAAGTCCCCACTTGGGGTTTTGTTTTATTATATAAAAGATTGTAAGTAAAAAAAATGATGAAACTGAGAGTATACCTGATTGAATCGAAGATTCAGATACGCGAATATGAAATCAAATAATTATTCGATTTCATTCAAAGGCTGCAAAAATTAATATAAACTGATTTTCCCCAAATTGTTCTAATATATTATCATCCTGATTGATTTATTCGACATTTAATGTGATTGGTGATGAATTGATTTAGGTTAAACTGATTTGTTGTAAACCTATTGGGGATGAATTGATTTCGGTTACGAATTTTTTTGGGATGAATTGATGATGATAAATGATATTGGGGATGAATTGATTTAGGGTTAAATGTATCGGTTATGAATTTTATTTGCTATAACTGATTTGGGGCAAATCAGTTTTGGGGTAAATGAGGGAGTGAAGCGAAATTGATTTAGAGTAAATTAAATGCGAGTGATTTTTTAGGGACTAAAATGATTGTGGTCCAGTGGATCAAAATAAATGACACGTGTCGAGTTTTAAAGATTTTTAGGGGGTTGACTTGCCAAAACCCAACCTTGTTTTATATAGGTGGGAGATATTTAGAGTTTTTTTAATTAAAAAACTTTATAAAAAAGTTAATAATAATTCAGTTATTACCAAAAAAAAAAGGAAATAATATTCTTTTTTGGAAATACAAAAGTCCCCACTTGGAGTTTTGTTTTATTATATAAAAGATTAGCCGAAGGATTTGGCATAGCCCATTTATATTTATGTTTTGTATTTAGGACTAGCTCATTATCTTAGCTTATTTCCATGCTTATATACATTGGCTAGTGATATTTACACATATATATTTACTTCATATACATAAAATATAGTGTGAGGAGTGTGGGACCATTAGGCTCATAAAAGCAAATTTTATGTGTATGAAGTAAGTATATATATGTGTAGATATCACTAGCCATATATATTATATATTGTGTCTATGTTTAATGAGAGGTTCAAGGAGAATTATCAAGTCTATCATGGTAATCAGGGTCTAAACTCTAAAAACAAACTACTGTATTTTTTTAATCCCTTCTGCCGTATCTCACAGTCTATGATCATTCCTTGCTTGTGTACCTGTTTACTTGCTCTTTTATTCACTTGCTCCCTTGCTTAGTGCTTTTTCATGCTTATTGCTTGCTTCTACCGCACACCATACTAATGGTGGATTTGGGCAATTCCAGCCGGGTATAGATAATCAATGTACCAGATATCACTTAGAATCATGTAATCAGATTCTAAAGGAAACTATTCGACCCTAATGCCCGGGTGTTAGGATCACATATTTATTATGAAGTGTCGAGTCAGTTATTATTTGTAATAGGTCGTTAGTTATTTGGTTTATAATTGTTAGTTTGATGGGTCGGCCTATGTAGTAAGCCCACAGAAAATTTGGGTTTCACCTTACACTTGTATGACACTATAAATACCCATCTCATGGATGAGAAGGGTGTTGGTTCAATTCATAACATTTCATTTATCTTATATTTTTCCTTCCACTCTCTCTCTCTCTACACTCTCTACAATCTTTCTATCTCTAGAATAAACCTTCTATATGTGTAACAATGATTCAAATGGTAGCCTAACAAGTGGTATCAATCGCCAAGGATAACATAGGTTGTGTTTTATAAAGTTTCAAAATCGTATTTTAAAGTTTTTCACTTTTCCGGGTTACGAAAATCTAAAATTAAAAAATACAAGTTAAAAACATTAAAGTTTGTTACTTTATATTAGTATAGGTAGTATTAGGCTATATTTGGTTTTTAAAAAAAAGAAAAAAAAGAAAAAAGAAAAACCTTGGATTAGAAAAGCGTTTTGAGGTGTTTTTTATGGGATAATTCCTAATATGCCCCGTTTGCTCAAGTGATTTGCTTATTTGCCTCAGAATTCGGAGTTTCCGTATTTAGACTAGGGCAATCTGTAGTTTTTGGGTAACTGAAATCTGCAAGTGACAAGTGTCACTTTTCGGATTACAATGTAGGGCAACTTATGTACTTTTTGGGCAATTTGTATACTTTTGGGCAACTGCCGGCCCTCATGTCGGACACCTGGCGTCGTATGGGTCGAGTTGCCAAGTTGCCTGGGGTAGATACGGAAACTCCGAATTCTAGGGCAAATAAGCAAATCACTTGGGCAAACGGGGCATATTAGGAATTATCCCTTTTTTTTATTATTTAAAAGTTTAAGATACGTAAAGTTTCGAGTAAGGTTTAAATTTTTCCGAGTAACACTTAGATTTTTTCGAGTAAGCCTTAGGGTCTTCCGAGTAACAAGTTGTTTTCCGAGTAAGGAAATTCCGAGTAACAGTTATGTGTACATTTTCCGAGTAAGAAAATCAGAACTTCTCTAAGTGTCCTTTTCTGAGTAAGGAAACAATATCTTTCCGAGTAACACTCTCTGAGTAAGGAATCTCTTGAACTTTCCGAGTAACACTCTCCGAGTAAGGAATCACTTGAACTTCCCGAGTAACCCTTTCCGAGTAAGGAACTTTGACTTTCCAAGTAAGGAATCACTATACCAAGCATCTAACCTATCTTTACCAAAAACATAAACAACCTTTATTGTCTTCAAGATCCAAATCATTGATACACAACAAAGCTCAACCATCATAGATCTGTGAAGAAGAATCACCTCTTATCGATATACGGAACTTATAAAGAAATATTTAAAACAACTTTGTTTAAATCTTTCTTTGTCCCGTTTAAAGAAAACAAAAGAAGCAAAAAGACCTTAGTTTGGTTCAGATCTTTACTGATCTTGACTGTTCGAACCGTATGCCATCATAGATCTAAACAAAGAAGCAAAAAACCTAGATTCGAAATTAAAGACAAGACTCAAACTCAAACAACTAACAATCACCCACCCTAATCCTCACGTTTCACAACAACAACAAAACCTCATCTATCCTAAGCCAATCCAAACTCATGTCTCTCATCTAACAACAACAATACTCGATAGAGTCAAACAAATAACCACAAGATCTCAGCTCGTTCACCTTTTTATACTAATCATTGAAATGATCTTTGTGAGTGAACTTAAACGTCATCGGTCCATTTTGAAAATAAACTTCTTATAACCGAAAATTATAGAAGAAACAAGAACAACTCATGTTCCCTTCCTTCTTTAGTACGGTTAAAAGAAAAACGAAAAAGAACAAACCAAGTATCTTATCCCATCTGCGTTATCAACATTAAACCTTCACCACTAACAAGATTGGTAAATACAACACCCGCTTTTTATGACCGTTTGACGCATTATTTTGGTATATGAATTTGGTGTTTGTATAAAATGAACGAAAACATATAAGAACATACAAAAATGAACGAAGTCAAACGAAAACGAATGAAAACGTATAAAAACGGACGAAAACGTATAAAACGGACGAAAATGGATAAAAACGGGCGACAAAAGACTATAAAAATGAACGAAAACTTAGAAAAACGGATGAAAACGTATTAAAACGGACGAAAACGTATAAAAACGGATGAAAACGTATAAAAATAGATGTAAACGTATAAAAGTGTACAAAACGGACGAAAAGGTATAAAAACGAACTAAACCGTTCAAAAATGGCCGAAAACGGATGGAAACATATAAACGGACGAAAACGTATAAAAACGTATAAAACGGATGAAAATGTATAAAAACGTATAAAAACGGACAAAATGTATATGAAAAGACAAAAACGGATGAAAACGTATAAAAGCGTATAAAGACAGATTAACACGTATGAAAATGGATGAAAACGGCTAAAAATGGACGAAAACGGATGTAAACGATTAAAAACGGATTAAAACGTATAAAAACGATTGAAAACGTATAAAAACGTATAAAACGAAAAAAAAAACACGTATAAAAAATGAGAATGAATAAAGTAAGAAGAATATAATGGGCTTTTCAAATTTTTAGTTAAAATTTAGAAGATGAGAATTTCACTTTTTTTGAAAATTGTTTTTAAGAGGTGTAACTAAACAAAATTTTCAATTTTTCCCATTTTGTATGAAAATTGTCTTGACAAAATGAAATTTTTTTCTATCAACTAATTTTCTCGTTGTTTTACTAGGGGTGGCAATTCTCGACATGACACGATAAACGACACAAACCCGACACGAAGTTAAACAAGTTTAGGTTGAGAATAAACAGGTTTGGGTCAAAAACAGGTCAACCTGTCTAACCCGTTTAATAAACGGGTCGTGTTTGGGTTGAGTAAGTATTAAACAGGTCAACCCATGAACCCGTTTAAGTATACTAGACGAGTACCCGTGCATAGCAATGAGATTTTCTAACGGCAAATTGTTATAGTGATATTTTTGTTACACAAGACATTCAACCAAAATATCACTACAAATATTTGATGTAATAAAATCTTGTTACTATACATGGGTACTCATCTAGTAAATAGAAACAAACAAATCACAAAATATCATTCCCGCGCATTCTAAAATAATCAACTAATATAGAAAACATAAAAAGCCATGAGGATTACATTGAGGCACCACATGCATTCAAAATATACATACATGAATCAATACATCACTATGCATCTAATATATATACTAACAACAAAACTAAAATGTTATATTCATTGTTTGTTGAACCAAAGTACTTGCATAAGCTGGGCAAGTGAAACAAAAAGCTTTTAGTTTTGACTCACTATAAAGGCATCTACTATGACAAAGCATGTAACATAATTTTAAAACATTTTCATAAAGGATGATAGTTGATGCTCTAATTACCTAAATTTGATGTCTTATAAATAACAGTGCATCATTAATAGGTAGTGAACACGTAATTATTTATTTGTTGTCAAGAAAATAAATCATACTCATTAATATTAAATTGAAATTCAATTTAACCAGATTCATTAAGAAAAGATTGTGGGTGCCTTAATTACCAAAATAAGTTTAAATTAGTACATATCAATTTAATTCTAGAATAACCTTAAAGTTTTCTCAAGCAAAACACGAAATTAGTTCGTTATTGTTCTTGTTTTGAAAATATAAATGGCGCCTAAAATAAAATAATATTTTTCTCTTTTTGTTAATTCAATATTTTCCTAATATGTTTTGTTTGACTACGTTTTTGTTGAAAGACGCCATAGTTTAGTAGGAAGACGTCATAGATTAGTTGACAGAGTATAAAAGATCGGATTGTATCGAACGGTCTCTTGTTCTAGTTTACAAAAGTTGCATCAGAGTAACCAAGAACTGAACCGAAACCGACACATGCTACGCGGTCTATATCTCATGACTTCCTTGACCATTAGATTTTTGATTTTCTGGGTTCCATAACAAGGCTTACACCTACAAAGGAACACATATACTAATTCAAAGAACACGTATCTATGTATAGGCAAATTGTGGTAGCAAGAAGACCACAATTTAAGTTCCATCACATATCATCGTTAGAAAATACCCTCCAAAACATAGGTTTATGGAATCTTTAAATTCTTGAACAATGACCACAAGTTGGATAACCATATATCTAAAATTATTAATTTTATGAAACAAATATATGATTGTGTTCATTTATCAAGAAAAAATATCAAAGAACCATAAAGGATTCAAAGTTGCTAATCTGTAACCGGGTTACATAAATAAATAGAAAACTTAAGAAACAAAACCTATAAAAGCTATCTTACTTTAAAAATTCCGCATGACAAGTAGGCAACCGCCAACGAATCCGTATCAAACTGCTGCAATTAAAACACAATTAGCATTTAAGTTTTGTTGATAAATTACGCAAATGAAAAAAAATAATAAAAAAAAGCAAGTACGTGCATTGTGTTATATAAGAATGGGTGAAAGCTTAACAATTGAATTTTGAATGATAAGAAAAGCAAAGATATTTTTTTGCTTTTATATAAGAAAAGATGTGATACTGTTATTTTGGAAGTAATTGATGAAGAAATCAATAGCAAAAGTGGTTTACATGATCTCATTACTTCATTCCAAATATATATACAACTAAAATATGAATTTACATTTATTAGTTTTAAAACTTTCCAAGTTAAGAGTACAAATTGAATGTTAATCGATTAATTCACTTTTTAAACATTCAAACGCATTTATTCTCGGTGCAAGAATTCAAGAAAGTGTTTAAGATATGTAGTCAAGATTAAGATTAAATATAGGTGGTTCACATGTTTCTCTCTCATTTGACCATTTTTCAACACTCAACATTTCACTTGACAATTTTCTCTTTATATGTAGTTAAGATAAGCCACTAAAATTAAAGTAACTTGGATTTTATGTTGGATTTGGATTAATGTATTTTGTTACGTACTTAATATATGAGTGAATTACGATTATATTCAGATACCATTAAAATTGTCGCATAGTTATTTGTATGTTGTTTTCATCATTTTGTATATCCTTATATCATTTTTGCATTTAAACTAGTTAAATCGACAAACCACTAACCGTATTTATTGCTTAACCTATTTACTTAAACAGGTTAATTGGGTCACAAGTGAGTTACACATGTTATGCATGTCTGGGTTAGGGTTAATTTTTTTGACATGATTAATAAATGGGTCGTATTTGGGTATAAGTTATAATAACACGCCAACCTGCAAACTCAAATGGATCAACCAGAACACGACTCGATTGCCACCCTATGTTTTACATCTGCAATATGCATTATTACATCGTATACCAATTCTAGCGATATCATGTCATAATGACAATATGACATGTACATGGCTTGTTCTTGATTTTGATTTGTTTTACATTTGATTAATTCATCTAGCGTAAGGTAAAATTATTTATTTGGACGATATGAAAAACTAGTAGAAAGTTTGTAGCAAACCGTCACACACATCACAATCATACAATACACATGCTCAAGCCCGTGATTATTGATGTATTAAAACTACTCTCTTTAATTCTAAACGATTTAAGGGCCGGTTTGGTTTGTAGGTGTGTTTAGGATTAGTATTTGAATTTGGATTACGATTTAGATTTGGGTTTGATGTAAGAGAAAGAAAATATATTATAAAATTGATAAAGTATTTTTATATAAAATTATATATGAATTTCATATTAAATTAAATTATATTTTATGTCGAAATAATGTAGTGAGTTGCTCACTAACTCGATATCTATGAAATAGATGCTTCTAACACAATATATTTCATATATAAATTAAATTAAATTATATTTCATATAGATGCTTCTAACACAATATATTTCACACATGCTTCCAGCAAGGTTTGAACTCAAAACTTATAAGTTAGCGAGCAACTCACGTACCATTAGAATAAAGGCATTGGGTGAGATTGTAACAATATAATGTTGGCATAACTTAGAAGCATCTATATCTTTAATCAGGAACTTACTTTTGTGATCAAACACTCTTTTTTAGCCTTTGTATATTCTTCTAATATCAATTTGTGTTACACACACTTTTACTTTAAAAAATAAACACAGTCTTGAACCCAAAAGCCCATAAACTAAGCCCAATAAAAAAATAACACCTTTCTTACAAAAACGTATACCAATCCACCACTCTCAACGGCTAGTTTGAAAATAAGACCGAATTCACGCTCCCAACGGTCATATTTTCCTTTTAATTACCCTTGTCATTAGAAAACAACCCTATCATTCTTCTTCTTCTTTTCTCCCTCACTCAAATCGACTCGTATTCGCTTTCGCAATCTGTTTCTTGATTAACAATGGAGACACCACTGTCATCGAGAAGAATCACGAGATCACAAGCAAAGTCCATGTCATCAAGTATGTCTTTTGGTCTCATTTTAATCGTTTTTTGAGTTATTTATGATATGGGTTTTGCTTATTTATCTTTTTTTTTTAGAATTTTAGGATGTTATGATATAAGTATTTTCGCGCTTTTTCGATTGATTTGTGATATGGGTTTTGTGTCTTGATCTTAAAATTTGTGCCTTTTTTAAGGTTTTAGGATGTGAGAATATATATCGTTAAATTTATGACATAAGTTTTTTTAAGCTGTATGTTAGTCGTTTTTCGAGTAATCTGTGATATGGGTTTTGTTTACTCATCTTAAAAGTTGTGTTTTTATTAAATTTTAGGATGTGAGAATGAAGAATTTTGAAATTTATGATATATATATTTTTTCGAGTAATATGTGATATGGGTTGCTGTGGCTTTTTGTTTCAGGATGTGAGAATGATGAATCTTTAAAGGGTGTGTCGAAATCAGCACAAAAAAAGGGAAAACATCAAGAAAAAGAAAAATCAGCATTGATTGATATAACGAATGGTTCGCCGATTGTTGGGCTTGCAATGGGTAGTTTAAAGACTCCGGGTTCTAAAAAAGGGGTGATGATGTCCAAACGTGCTGTTACGACTCCTGGGTCTGGTGAGTCGTTGTTGAGGGGTCAAGTTAAGACCCTTCTGCAAAGGGTTGAAGAAGAAGGTGTGATTCCGAAGATAAGTTTTGATCATACTTCTTTGAATTATAAGCGTTTTGTTAACTCGCCAATGGCTATTCTTGCTCCCACACCTGCTAATACGCCTCAAGTTTATGATTTTTCGACTAACAAGGGTTTGGAGTCTTTTACTGTTTCACCTGTTGCTGAGAACTTCAATTTTACTAAGGTTTGATTAAATTCTCAAAAGTGTTCTGTTGTTTATAAGCTCATTTAAGTGCGTTTTGTTTAATTTTGTTGGTTTTGTACTATTTGTGTATAGATGCTTAATGAGATAATTGCTGCACCAAATCAAGAAGAAAAGGATGAAACCGCGAGGACATTGTTCATGGACTTCTCTGAGAAATCGCAAGATTCGGATGTGTCTGAATGTAATTCTGTGCTGACATGTGAAGGTTCTGATGTGTCTGGTGCATCTATGTGGTCTGTTCAGGTAAATCCAAGCACAAGTGATGAGTGTAAAGGCGATACTCACAATGAGGATTATGAAGATGTTGGTGATGAGGGGCTGGATAAGTTGTGTGAAGAGATGAGCAAGATAAGTGTGAACAATGCTACTGCTAAATTTGCTGGGAAGCACACAAGGTTTGTGTACAACAGTGATGGGGAACTTGAAGGAGAGTTGTCGTCATCGTCAAAGACTGAAGAAGAAATAGTGGTTTGATGTTTTTGTAATCTATAATAAGATGTTGATTGCTTTTGGTTGTCTTTCTTGTGACACCAACATTGGTTTAATATTTTGCTTATTCCTGAGCTTAGAGTCGAATTCTATATATGTGGAATATTAAGGATGTTTGTTTGGTCTCAGTTTAATGAAATGAAGTGTTTATTTGCTATTGAATCCCATTTATTTAATGAAATGAACCTCAAATGAGCCGTTCCAATCGGTTAGAGGTTTAGGATTTATCTATAACGCCCCAACATGGTAAGTGATCAGTCTTTACCAAAAAGCTTTTAACTGTACTTTTTTAATATTTGGACGACACGAAGTTCTTTTATAGTCTGATACCATAAATTACTTCCTGCTTGTTGAGAAAAATACCAGGACAAAATAAAATCTAACGTTAACCAAGCAGATCAAAGTAGTCAAACTCAGATTCTGCACATCCAAACCATGCACTAACATTAAAGTTTATGTTAGTAGTAATAAATTTTTTTAAACCCCATCACCCTGGCGGCCTGGCCTTGATAATTTCGGTCACATCTAACTTTCAGAACCAAATTTGCTTCTGTACATCTTTTTGTGGTTTCAACAAGCAGAAAACTAAGGAGCGTGGTTATTGCCTATAGAAAGGATTTCAACTGTTGGTCTTATATTATGTGAGCTTGGTCATTTTGTTCTGTTTAAACGTATTAGATTTTAGGTCTTTTGAGGCTTGTGTAAATACCGTTGGTCATTTGATCCGTTTTGATTCCCTTAGAGCCGTTTCACTCTGTGTCATTCATTTAAACTTCCTGCTAATAATCATATCATTATTGTACTACCTATTTTGCCACGAAAAAGTTGGAAGTGAAAACTATTGCTGATAAAATGATAATCAAGAAACAGACGAAAGAAGTGTTGCACATGTACCAAATAAAATGTTCTAAACGTAGATATAACACAAAACTTTTATCTAAGAAACAATAGAATTCTTCTTAAAAAAGTTGCAACATGATTACATGACCACTATTTATCAAAAACAATACGCTTTAACCAAAAAAGTGAAATGTTCAGTTGGTAACAAAGTCCAGAAACAAGAACGGGTGATGATCTTTGTGCAGCAAGCAAGTTATAGCAGGAACAGAGCTCAAGAACAGAAGTGTTTGGATGGATTAAGCAGTATTACTTTGCTGTTTTAGAATTAGTTCTAGTGTCATATGCTGTTTCGATTCAGATTGTTTTGAATTACCAACAGGAATGTCCTTGGAATCTTTGATATCTATCATGTTAACTACTTAACTATATAAATTTCATTTGATATCTACACATGTTCAACCTTTTTTTTAACCCGCAATTTTTGTTCACACATTAACCACTTGTCTCGCAATATGATCTTACAAATGTCTCATAGAAGATTTAAACCCACAACCTCTTGGTTGAGGCACACTCACATACCATTAAAAAAAAAAAAAAAAAAAAAAGCTCACTTTTACCAAAAACAAAACTTAATTAAAAAGATTTGTTCATACTGGTGGACGATGGTAAATTTTTCTCTATATTTAGTTACTTAATATTCTAAGCATAAGTTTTCTACTTTCTATAATTTTTCTTTGGTAGAAAATTTTTGTTCAAGCAATGTCTTAACTTAGAAAACGTTCCTAATCAATGCTCAAAGTAAATATGGCATTGATCTAAGTTATATTTTTTTGCACTTTGGCCGACTATAAAGAATGTATAATAAAATCCTTCATAATACAAACCGTGCAAATTTCCTTATTGATAATTTACATAAGGGTCTTAACTTTAGAAAACCATAAACAAAAGGGTCAAAAAAATATATAAATTTTAACCTTTTTCCCCAAGCATCCAATAACTTCCTTTTAATGCCATATAACTTCCCTAAACCACGTTCATAGTTTTGTATAAAAGCCGCATTACATTGCATTACACAATACACCGAAAAAAACCCTTCTTATTCTTACATAAACACATTCTTCTTTTCTCTGCTTTGTTCAACATGTTATTGACTGCAGATTACTCAATGAACTCCAACATATGCAACCTTGGTGACATCAGGAATGTCGGTTTGGAATCGAAGGCTATAGGGAAGCGTAGGCCGAAAACTAAGATTGTTTGTACCCTAGGGCCGAAATCTAGATCGGTGGAGATGATTGAGAAGTTGTTGCGTGCAGGGATGAACGTTGCACGTTTCAACTTCTCGCATGGTGATCATAAGTACCATCAGGAGACTCTTGATAACCTTCGTACTGCTATGGAGAATACACGTATTCTCTGCGCTGTCATGCTCGATACTAAGGTTGGCTTCTTATGCTTTATTTATTTATATTAATGTTCTGTGTTAATTTTTTTTTAAGAATATTTGAAAACTGCCTGTTAGTATGATGCTTGATTTATTTTTTACTAATGCTTATTATTAAGATTTTACTTGTTAAAAACTGGCTGCTAGTATATATGATCTTTGCAAAAAATTTGAAAACTGGATGCCCACGTATAATCACATCATCATTCTGTTGTTAAAAAAATTACTGTGAACGAGGGGAAAAAATTACTGGTAATGTTTATCATTGATTTGTTAGGGTTTGTGCACTTCTTATAGAATACAGATAGAAGACCATGATACTTCAATAAAAAAGAGATCTACTTGATAAATACCAACACGTAACCTGCACGATGCACCTACAACAATGATTACATTACAACCGAGGGATGTGGTAGTTGCAGGACTTGTGCCAACATCTTGTGCGTGTTGTACATATAACTAGTTTGAACACTACCGATTCTATGTCCCTTGCCCAGTCCTGTTTAATGATTAATGCTTGTCGATATCATTAATTATTACTCGTACTAGTGCTAAATAGTTTTATCTTTCGTGACAGGGTCCTGAAATAAGAACCGGTTTCTTAAAGGATGGAGAGCCAATACAACTAAAAGAGGGTCAGGAGATCACTATTACCACTGATTACACCATCGAAGGTGACCAAAACATGATCTCCATGAGCTACGAGAAACTTGCCCATGACTTGAAACCAAACAGTATGATTTTGTGCTCGGATGGAACCATCTCCATGACGGTCCTATCTTGTGACAAGGAGCGTGGTCTGGTCAAGTGTCGTTGTGAAAACTCTGCTGTTTTAGGCGAGAAGAAGAATGTTAATCTTCCTGGGGTTGTTGTTGATCTCCCAACTCTGACTCAGAAAGATAAAGATGATATTTTGCTATGGGGGGTTCCTAACAAGATTGATATCATAGCAATGTCCTTTGTTCGTAAAGGTTCAGATGTTGCCGAGGTTCGGAAACTTCTTGGAAAGCATGCAAAATCCATCCTACTCATGACAAAGGTTTGTTCACTTTTGTTCCATATTAGTTATTATGCTATTTTTGTTACACATCCTCATTAAAATACGTCTTTGTGTTTTACATTAGTCATTGATCGCGGTAAATATATATATAGAGGATGGTAAATAGATGATAAGTTGTTGAGTACAATGAGTAAAGTGATACAAAACCGAAAGGGGGATGATAATTTTCAGCAGTATTATATACACATTGTCAATTAACTAAGACTAATCAATTTTACATGTTCGGCTGCTCATCACAACACAATATTTTCAAGACATAGAAAAATGCACAGTAATGACTAAATAGGTTAAAAAAGGGAAGTATTTTTATATTTCGTTAATTATTACTTATGTTAAGTTATTGATGGTTAATTTGTATATCTTAATAAAATTACAGGTTGAAAATCAAGAAGGGGTGGCCAATTTTGATGATATATTGGCAGAAGCAGATGCTTTTATGGTCGCTCGTGGTGATTTAGGAATGGAAATCCCCATTGAGAAGATGTTTCTTGCACAGAAACTTATGATCCACAAATGTAACATCCAAGGGAAGCCAGTGGTGACAGCAACACAAATGCTAGAGTCAATGATCAAGTGTCCCCGTCCTACAAGAGCTGAAGCGACAGATGTCGCAAATGCAGTTATAGACGGAACTGATTGTGTCATGCTTAGTGGAGAAACAGCAAATGGGGAGCACCCAGAACTCGTTGTCCAAACAATGGCCAGGATCTGTATCGAAGCTGAAGATTCACTGGATTACAAGAAGGTGTTCAAGAGGGCTATGGAGACTGCACCGATGCCTATGTGCCCATTGGAGAGTTTAGCTTGCGGTGCTGTCGAAACAGCAAATCGATGCAAAGCAAGTATGATTTTAGTCCTGACCAAGGGGGGAACAACTGCAAAATTGGTGTCTAAGTTTCGACCAAGTATGCCTATACTGTCTGTTGTGGTGCCAGAGATAAATCCAACAGATTCTTTTGATTGGTCATGCAGTGATGAATCTCCAGCAAGGCATGCGCTCGTTTTTCGCGGGTTGGTGCCTATTTTGAGCTCAGAGTGTGTCGAGGCCACATCATCAGAGTCATGTGATAAAGCTGTGAAGTTGGCTATAGAGGAAGCTAAAGACAGGGAGCTTTGCAGGGCTGGAGACTCGGTTGTGGTGTTGCACCGTGCTTCTGGCGATAGCCTCATCAAGACCCTCGATGTCGAGTGAAGGAGTTAGTGCTGTTGGATGTTTTTACGTTTTATATCTTTAATGTTCGGCTATAATTGTTCGTTCTAAGAGAGTTATTTAGTTATGTTTTCATGGAACAGTATCATTTAATTCACATTACTTAATAATAATATTACTGTGCTTTACATGCTGCCAATTGTTTTTGTATTGTATGCCTTAGCTTGCTATTGATGTTACTAAACCTTGTACACAGGTGAGTTAACTGAGGTCTGGCCACCGTGTGTACTTACTCTGTTCAACTGTTCAGCTTATCTTAGATAATTAAGCTACATGTTTACTATGTTTGTCAATCAGTGCAGTGTGCCGTTTGTTTAGTAGATTACAACGTGAGCACTATTTACACTGATTAAATTATCAATGGTAAAAAGTAAAGGAGGTGGACGACTCTTAACCCATTGCAGAAGTTTCACATAACTCAATCAAATCTCTTATGAAGAGTGCCTTATTGCTCGTAAATGGATAATAAAAGTAGTAAAGTAATAGTGAGTCTCTGGTTTTGTAATACTGCAAATTATTAGTGAGTTTTTCTTCCATGTGGTAAGATTAAGAAGCCGAACCACTTGTTCTTGGTGTGCCGTCTGTTTCTAATGTTGCTTACGCTTGCTATGTGTACTTCATAATTCGAGTAGCAAAAAACTTGTCCACTCTTGTATTTTCTAAGTTTTTCTAGCAAAGAGGTTATAATTCATGACTTGGAATAATATTGTTGGGGCTACGTGGTCATTGCATACTTTTTTGTGTTCATATCTAAATGCCTTTTTTGGTACCATTTCTTTTTCATGGCAAGCACAAATTTTATGCTCTTAATTAATAAACACAGATATTTTAGAAAGTGTCATAATACAACATCATCATATCCTATAGTGATGCAAGATGATGCCAAATATGTTGGTTCAAAAGATAAAAAATTGAGGAGTGCTACATCCACAAAAAAGTTTCACAAAATAAATCCACAAAATGATTTGGAAATGTTTGATTGGTGTATTTTGCATGGGTTCTCTCTCTTCTTTTGTACTAAACCAATCAAACACATCCAAATCATTTTGTGGATTTATTTTGTGGGAAGTTTTTTGTGGATGTAGCATTGGCCTAAAAAATTTACCTAAAATCAAACCAAAACATTTGATGGTTTTATGGGACAATATTCAAGTGGGATAGGAGAAGGGTCAAAATCAAAAGAATATTACAATATCAAACATGAGTGGGGTATGGTATGGATAGTACCTCCATACTTAGCTACAGGTGATATCTCTTTCAATACAATTAAATTTAGTTGTCATCGTCCATAACGGCATATTCACGTCTTTAGTACAATTTATAAGAGTATATGTGATAGTATTATATATACCATCTTTTTAATATATTTATACAATGAATAAGTTTTGTGATAGTATACACTATTTAAGTAAGTGTTGGATTCAAAACATGACCAAATTGGTTGGTTATTTTTTTGTTATATGTGTACAGATCTAATGGAATGGATACGAGGTGTAATTAATAATAAGGTGTAATTAATATAATGGTGGCAATTATAAGGAATAAGATGGTGCAACCACCAAACTAAAACATCACCCTCAATTAACAGAATGTTAGTGAAGTGGACGCAAAGCTAAGTTACCCTTTTTAATGTGTATCATATCCAATCCTCTCTCTATTATATCTTCCATAATAATTAATTTCATTGCACCTATCTATCATTGTGTGTTTGTGTGTGCATGAATGAGTATTGCACTTATTATTTCTTCCATAATATTTGGGCTTTTGTAAAAACATGGAGATAGAGGAAGGATTGGTGGTGAGAGGACGGGTGGAGATTGATATGCGGCGGCCATTCAAGTCGGTGAAAGAGGCTGTCACGTTGTTTGGAGAAAAAGTCTTGGCCGGAGAGGTCTATGCAGGCCAGCAGAAGCAGCTCAAACAGGTTTCACATAGCTTTTGTATTTCTAAATTGATGCTTCTTACAGTGCTATAGATGATAATTGTACCATATTCATTACATGTCTTATAAACCTAATTTTTTTACACATACATGCATATAGTGTATTTGTAAATTATATATCAATGATGTCATCACTTCAATTACATAGAGATCGATGTATCATATAGCTTGTAAGCAGATCGGTAGATAGATGATTGCAAGTTTGCAACATATAAAGAAATATGCTGAAGTGTTTGCATTTCAAGCTTTCGTAGTTAAAATTGACATTTATATAGGGTCATGATACAAGAAAATTAAACTTTTTTTAGAACGGCAATTTATTAAACACCTATCTCACATATAATATCTCACAAATGTCTACAACGAGACTTGAACCCACAACCTCTTGTTGATGAGCCACTCATGTACTAATAGACCAAAGGGCTTAAGTAAAAAAAAGAAAATTAAGTTAACAATGATGGACCACA
Organism: Artemisia annua; assembly: GCA_014162995.1. Classification (NCBI taxonomy): domain Eukaryota; kingdom Viridiplantae; phylum Streptophyta; class Magnoliopsida; order Asterales; family Asteraceae; genus Artemisia; species Artemisia annua. The sequence continues at coordinate 90,176 of LBNU01027922.1, read as the reverse complement.
ATATACCTGTGATTATGATGCATAAGATTTTTTTAACTACAGAAACCAGTTTGATGTGGACAAAACCGATAGCTGATGGGATTAACACAACCATGAAATATTACAGATGACTGCTACATTACGCCACTTTTCTTTAGTTCGTATAAAAGCGTTGCATTGTGGTGTCGTAGTCACTCTTTTATTCAAAAGAATACTTTATGTATGGTAAAAAGAGTACTCAAATGTGAGACTTTGTCAGTATATATCTTTATCGCTGCTGTGTACAAATTATGCTGATAGGTACAAAACGTAGAAGGGGAAAACAACCATCAATACCGAACAAAAGTTGGAGCGATCAAAGCAGAGCTTGAAGAGACAAAACAAACTCTAGAGAAAGCCAAAGAGGAGGAAACATGCATGGCTTACTACCTAGCATCACTTAAACAAGAACTTGAAGAGACCAAGTCTGAACTCAAACAATTAAAGTCGGGAAGAGAACCCCATTATCATAAGCAATATTCACCCGTTGATAAGGAGATAGAGGAGATCAAATTCATCGAAAATCTAACTAGAGTTGAAGTAAATCATCCAGAGGTTGAAGAAAATGATGAGAACTTTAGGTTCGAAAAGAGGAGGTCGGTCAAGTTTGCTAGTCCTCCATCTCTAACCAAAGTAATAGCTGAAGCACCTAAATTGCAAGAAACAAGTCCTCCACTCAAGAAGAAAGCCTTGAAAAAACCTCTAATCCCTTCACTTAGTGGGATTTTCTCACGAAAGAAGGGTGGTCACTCTCTAAAAACATCAAAATCTTTTAAATGAAAGAATTTGGTTATTGTTTTGATCTTCCTATTAGAGTTGGTCCCATCTAATAATAACGGGCCTCAATGACCGAAGATCACGTACTATATGGTGTAGCATAGCTGATCGAGTAACACTCACATAATCTTGCACATGTGGCAAAATATTTTGATTGTTGTATATTCACAGTTTTAGGGTTTAATGTGCTTTATTTCGGTCTAATAAGAGTGTATGATGCTTAAAGGAGATCTTTCCATACTTGCTTGTAGAAATGCACAGCCTATTTTACAGTTGAATTGAATTTAGTGGTCCTATGGAACGTAAAGTTTAGCCTTTGTTGTCACATAAAATGGCTAAAGTACATTCGAGTTAAAAGAATTTCCAGACAGCTAAATCATGTGATTTTAGCATTCTTTATGATAACGAACTTTTTTTCCAGACGTGAAACATATCTCATTTGATTTGTGACAGTTTTTGAGGAAGAGACCAAATCTTTGCCGTCCTTCTGTAAATCTTTTTGAAGAGAGTTATCAAAAATAACCTTTAAAGCGATAATTCCAAAAATGACCAAGTTGCTCAATCGATGGGGATTTTTGACCTTGGGGATTTGAAAATTCTTATTTTGACCAGTTGCCTAACGCAACACTTAAGGGGGGACGCCAAGTGGCGAATTTTTGAGCAACGCCGCCAAATTTTGGGCACTTTGGGCACTTGGCGTCCCATGGGGGCGACATGTTTTGGCAACCGGGGCAACTTGGTCAAAATAAGAATTTTCAAATCCAAGTTCAAAAATCCTCATCGATTGGGCAACTTGGTCATTTTTGGAATTATCCCTTCTTTAAAATCCTACATGAGGTCATTGAGCCAGTCTCCTTATTGATCTCTTCTTCACCTTAAATTAATCCTCAAAGCACATAAGGTGCTGAATGTACAATTTTGCTTGCAACATTTCTTTTATTTCTGCTCTTGCAGTTTGCACTTTTTTCTTCATGAAAAAAATGTACCAAAAATGCTTGGAAGAGTAGTTGGTTCGCAAAATTTGTCTACAACTTCACTATTTAGATGGAAACATGTCCCTGAATTTACTGAGAACATCAATGTTATATTTCACAATACCATAATTTAATTATTTAACCGGAAAAGCTCTAAGACTATATATATTTTGTTTTGCCATGCATCGTTCTACTTCTCTTAAAAAAAATTGAAATTTTGGTATTTTAAAGTATTTAACAGAAAAATAGTTAGGTTACTCAAAGAAAATTTTCAAAAACCCTATAAACAAAAACAAAGGTTGATGGGATGACACGTGCAGGTCATACAAAACATAGATAACATGGATGGATACATATATCATAAACCATGCATGGGGAATCTAATTGGGGTAAAGCTAAAGATACGCAACATATATCTACAAATAAATACAAGTACGCAACATACTTAGAAAAATGTCAAACGTACGCAACATATTTTCAAAAAATCGTCGATCTACGCAATATGACCTGCTGGCAGCAAGTTACCAGATCACCTAACTTTAAAAGTTACACCTTTGGTCCCTAAACTGTCTCATATCTCGCGTACATGATCTTATTTTGGTAACGGTCGTTAAAAAAGTTTTTAAAATAACTTTTTAACATTTTTTTTTAAAAATCGAGATAAAATCTTTTTTTTAACTAAAATTTAGAAAAAAAAAAGTTAAAAAAATTTAAAATTAAAAAAAAAAGTTAAAATTAAAAAAAAAGGGAAAAAAATTAAAAAATTAATTTTTTTTTTAAAGTTAATATTTAAAAAAAATCAAAAAATTTTAAAAAAATTAATATTTGCGAAAAAAAAATTTAATTTTTTTATAAAAAAATTAATTTTTTTAAAAAATGCGTATTTTTTTAAAAATTAATTTTTATAAAAAAAATACGCATTTTTTTATTTAAAAAAATTAATTTTTTTTATAAAAATTTATTTTTTAAAAAAAATAAATTTTTTTTTTAAATTTTAATTTTTTTTCGCAAATATTAATTTTTTTAAAAAATTTTGATTTTTTTTAAAATATTAACTTTAAAAAAAATAATTTTTAAAATTTTTTTCCTTTTTTTTTTAATTTTAATTTTTTTTAACTTTTTTTTTTCTAAATTTTAGTTAAAAAAAAAAGATTTTATCTCGATTTTAAAAAAAAAATGTTAAAAACTTTTTTAACGACCGTTACCAAAATAGGATCATGTAATCGAGATATGAGACAGTTTAGGGACCAAAGGTGTAACTTTTAAAGTTAGGTGACCTGGTAACCTGCTGCCAGCAGGTCATATTGCGTAGATTGACGATTTTTTGAAAATATGTTGCGTATGTTTGACACTTTACTAAGTATGTTGCGTACTTGTGTTTATTTGTAGAAATATGTTACGTATATTTAGCTTTACCCCAATCTAATTATATATTTGATATCTTTTAGATATCTACATATATCTCATACGTAATGCCCAAGTACATATCAAAAACCATGCAAGTTGGTAATATTATGGGTATCTTTTAGGATATAGAGAGATCTTGAAGATTTAACTAGAGATTTTGGGAATCCATCAAATATATCTCAAAGATACAGTGGATACGAGCCTCAGCTATCTTTCGACTATAAATAGGTTAACAGGTTGAGTATATTGACGACCAAGACTTTCTAGACAAGCCTGTGAAACAATAGTTGTCCCCGCACAACACGAAAATGAGATAGAAAAAGAAAGTGTGGTAATAAATACCATGTATCCAGATCAGCCGGTTGAGATTGGCACAAATTTGCCAGCCAGGATCAAGAAAGAACTACGAAGAATTCTATGTGATAATAAGGACATTTTTGCATGGTCTCCTTCTGACATGACCGGGATACCCAAAGAGCTCGCAGAACACAAGCTAAACATACACCCGCGCACATTTCCGATTCGGCACGAGTACTGGCGAGAGACCGGAATGAAGCGATCACAGAAGAAGTTACTAAGCTCGTGAAGGCGCAATACTCAAGGAAGTGTACTTTCCACGATGGGTGGCTAATCCGGTAATGGTACGGAAAAATGACGGAACGTGGCGCATGTGCATTGACTTCACAAACCTGCATAAAGCTTGTCCAAAAGATAGTTACCCACTACCTGAGATAGACCAAAAGGTTGAGTCCTTAGACAGATTCAAATTCAAATGTTTTTTGGACGCGTACAAAGGGCACCATCAAATACGCATGGCGAAGGAAGATGAGGAAACGATAGAATTCTATACAAAACAAGGGACTTTCTGTTACGAGAAAATGCCTTTTGGACTAAAGAATGCTGGTGCGACCTACCAACGCTTGGTGGACAAAGCATTTTCAAACCAAATGTTACACCCCGTGCCTGCTTTGACAAAAATTTAAATTTTTACGCGGAAACGACCCAACTTTAACAAACATTCTGTCATTCTTTTGCAAACTGATAAAAATCTACCACCATTCGACCCTTGAAAGTATTTTTAAATAATACTAGACTCAATTACCTTCAAAATGACGGGTGACACGACCCGTGACGACTTACGGTTTAAAAGATATGAAATTCCGAAAATTAACAAAATCTGAAAAACCGACCATATGGCTGTATGAAATATTTCATATGGCCGTATGGTCACCTCAGAAACATATCACCCACTGACTCACGCATACGACCATATGAAATATCTCATATGGTCGTATGGTCAACCATACGGCCATATGAAATATTTCATATGGTCATATGGTACCTGCAGAAACTTTTCATTTACAATACTTTATGTATTTTTTCGAAAACCATACTTCCGATACTCGGCAATTAACGAAACTTTTCAGATTTGGTAAATACATTATAAATAACATTTTCATTCAATAACATCACCCAATTGGCACTTCAGAATAGTACTTTACAAATAGACGTATATTATACCCATTTTAACCCATTTCACAACAAACGACCTTAAACTCATAAATACCATTCCAAACTTACTCAAAACCATTAACACAACATAATATAACATTTCCATAAATACTTGACCCGTTTACAACCCAAATAGGGTATATTCACACTTATACCAAACACCCTTTTACTTTTATCATAAACACTTAAAATATACTTAAGCATACCAATTCATTATACCAACTTTGACACACATTTTGACACTCGTTTACCCATTACAAACCGTTAAATGACACACGGGGGTACCATCTTGAATGAGCTCGGTATTCTACCTAGCTCCTACACATATCAAACCTTCTATCTTCCGCATTAGCAAACCTTAATCCTTAGCTCAAGCTTACCTTTTCCATCACATATAAACCTACAAAACATTGGAAACTTAAACAGTAAGCACGAATGCTTAGTAAGTAAAGCAGATATAAAATAACATTACAATTCATTCACACATTACGCATCATAACCTTTAATCCTTTATGACATTAAAACCTTAACACATACCTTAACACTTAAGCGTCAACATCCCTTTTCTAATCCAAATTTCTATAACACGTCGACTAGCCTTACACTTACTTTCACGTAACATCATCATACAAACCCTTCATTAAACTTAACATATAAAAACACATAAACACATAATGCATAGAAATCATCATAACATCATCTTATAGCCAGTTTACTTACCTTGATTCCAAGCTAAACTAACATTCATCATTTTCACCATCATCATCTTCCATTATCATCATCATCATCATCATCCATCATCATCAAACCTATTGATACATTAGTTAACATCATAAACAAGGGTTTGTATAACCCATAAACATACTCAACTTCCTTCCTACATCATCATATGATCTTACTTTGATCAATTGATTAAATCCCACTTTCCCCAAGCTTATAACCTTATTAGAATCAATATACAAGATTACTTACCTCAAAGAAGCACTAGTCATAAGCAAGGACTTGGAAAACATCCCTACTTCTTCATCAAGATCTTTATCATAGCACCAAGTTCCCTCCCTTTTCTCCCTTCTAAAACCAGACCTCAAGCACCCCTAGAATGAGATGGAATTGACTAGAATCTCCTAGATATATTTGTTATGTTGCATCTTTGGCCTAATGGCATAATTAGTCCCTTAAGTGTCATTCCTTCTACTTTTACCACAATAACTTTACAACTTATTTAGCACATTGGCAACTTAGGTCCTTAAAGTCCATTCCCTTTCTATTTATGCCACATAATATTTTTCATAACCTTTTAACACATTCTTTGACCATAAAGTTGACTATCGGGTTGACTTCCATGTAACTTTGTTGACTAACCAATCATATTAACCCTTGGTCTATTCCGTCTAGGGTGGGGCCTATTTGTACCCGGGATATGGGTGTTACACCAAATTGGTCGAAATATCGAGATATATGTAGACGACATGGTCATCAAAAGTAAAAATGAAGGAAGCCTCTTGAATGACATTGAAGAAACCTTTCATATGCTACGACGCATAAACATGAAGTTGAATTTGAAAAAATGTGTGTTCGGTGTTGAAACGGGGCAATTTTCGGGGCACCTGATCACGAGACAAGGAAATGAGCCTAACCCCGAGAAAGTCAAAGCCATTATTGATATGGTATCACCCAGGACAATAAGAGAAGTACAGAGCCTCAACGGAAAGCTGGCTGCTCTCGGTCGGTTCCTAGCGAGGTCAGCAGAAAAGGTACTGCCATTTTTCAAGACTCTAAAATGGTGCATAGACAAAAAAAAAAGATTTTCAGGGGAGCCCAGAAGCAGAGGAAGCATTCCAGAAGCTTAAATTACATTTGCAGTCCCTCCCCGCCCTAACTGTACCGATAACCGGAGAGACGTTAATACTCTATTTAGCAGTATCCTATGAAACAGTCAGCTCTGTACTCATGGCGGAAAAGGAGAACATCCAACAACCAATCTATTTTGTTAGCAAGGCATTGCAAGGACCAGAGATGAACTACCCAGTTTTCGAAAAATTAGCCCTCGCGCTAGTGCACACAGCGCGACATTTGCGTCGATACTTCCAAGCTCATACAATATGTGTGCTCACTGACCAACCGATCCGACAAGTGTTACTCAAGCCAGAAAACTCTGGCAGAATAGCTAAATGGGATATCGAGCTAGGAGAACACGACATTTCGCACAAACCTCGGTCATCGGTCAAAGGGCAAGTAATTGCAGACTTCTTGGCTGAATGCCCAAACAACATCTCTCACAGAGAACCAAAGAAAAAGATGAAGACTGATGAGGCGAAAAGTGTTACGCTTTTAGGGGTTCATTTAAGCTCTAATCCGTAATTATTTGATCAAATATTGCCTTAAATCGTTCCTTTTGTCATTTAGGTACATTGGAGAAGAAATCTGGAAAAGGAAGCATCTTGGACGTCTTTGGAGCATAAAAGTGAAGAAAACGACAAAGTCTCAAAATATGCTGGAAATAGTACCTGACGGCGTCACACCTTACAAGGTGACGGCGTCATGTGTTGACAAAGAGGTGGATATGAAGTTTACACGAGACGCGCCAGAAAGATTTTGGGAATTAAAACATGANTCTTTGGAGCATAAAAGTGAAGAAAACGACAAAGTCTCAAAATATGCTGGAAATAGTACCTGACGGCGTCACACCTTACAAGGTGACGGCGTCATGTGTTGACAAAGAGGTGGATATGAAGTTTACACGAGACGCGCCAGAAAGATTTTGGGAATTAAAACATGACGGCGTCATGCTTTGTGACGCCTAGGCCGTCACGTGTTAGAGCAAAAGGAGACGGCCCAGAAAGATTTAAAGGGTGACGGCGTCAAAGTTGGATCTGAGCAATCCGAGAGTTATTTTGGCGGCGAGGTGACGGCGTCAAGGGCTACAACGTAACGCCGTCAAGTTGTAAAATATATATATAGTTTTCTATTTTTCATTCAATAGAGAGAGAACTTTTGGGAGAACTTTGGGATAAATCCTAGGTCGAGTTTTACAGTATTTTCAAGGGTTTTTCACCCTTGTTTCATCCATGCTTAATTAAATATAAGTCTTCCTTTAATCAATCAATATGTCTATGTGTTGTTTGATTCTATCTTATGCTTGTCTTTACATTAACATGCTAGGCTAGGTTTTTCTTGTGTTTGCTTAGATGTAATGAAACCTAGCTATTGATTATTGGTTGATGGTTGGTTATTAATTGTTGTGGATGAATGATTTCAATGTTAGGCTTAAGAAAACTGGCTAACTTCCAATTGGTAACTTGCTTGAACGTCTTAGGAAACATGAATCGGATGTGTACTGCGATTTAATAGGTTGTGTTTAATGCATAAGAGAATATTAATGAGGCCATGGTAGGATACTAAACGTGTAGTCATAGGAAGAGATAGGATCTTATAGAGTTGGGGAAGGACGTACACGCCCCCACGAATGGTATTAAGGAATACAACCCGTCATCCACGCAATTGTAACAAACTAATCAACCAATAAAAGATAGCTAGGGAGTAGTGAAACCTAAGTAAACACGTTTTTATCCATATTAGTTTTTCTCACATTTACTTTCTTGTCATTTTATTTTTATTGCATTTGTAGTTTATTGGGTTAGTTGACTAGCAACTAATTCCGCCCACTCCTTCAAAACCGAGATTTTACTTGCTTTCATAAAATATAAAAATACAAAAAGAATCATCCCTCACCCTTAGACCTAATTAGAGTAGTTTTCAATCCTAACGAACACTATTCCCTGTGGAGAACGATTAATCCCCCGGTACTTGCTACTACACTATACTACATCGGTCAGGTACACTGCCTGGTGGGGATTGCAAGCTTCTTAAGATCCCTTGAGAGGTAAAACCTTTTGCGTAGACTGCAATCCACGCATCAAAGACTACGCCTGAGACAAGAAATCAAACACCAGTTTGGACGTTATACACCGATGGGGCATCAGGAAATGAAGGTGCTGGAGCCGGCCTCATTTTAACCGATCCCGAAGGAAATGAAATCACGGACGCCCTGCGATTTGAATTCCTAACCTCCAAAAATGAATTAGAATATGAAGCGTTAATTGCAGGCTTAGAACTTTCCATTAGGCTAGAGGTCCACCATTTACGGGTTTTCACTGATTCACTGCTAGTCACTAACCATGTCAAAGGGACGTATGAAGCAAGGGAAGAATCCATGAAACGATATCTAGCAAAAGTCCGGAGCTTACAAGAAAGATTTGAAACCTTTTCAATTACGCAAATCCCTCGCTCAAAAAATAAACGCGCTGATGCCCTCAGTAAATTGGCTTCCTCATCATTCGCACACCTCACTAAAAAGGTCCTAGTAGACGTCATTCCATGTCAGAGCATTGAAATCACAACGGTAAACGTAGTAGAAGAACCGGACACAACTTGGATAGATCCAATTATCAACTACCTAAGAGACGGACATCTTCCAGAAGATCCTATCGCCGCAATAAAGATTAGGGTCAAAGTACCTCAGTACTCACTGAAGCAAGGCATTTTGTATAGGAAAGGATACTTAACACCTTGGATGCGTTGCGTGGGCCCTAACAAAGCACAATACGTTCTACAGGAAGCACACTTCGGGTCCTGTGGAGCACATGCCAGAGCGAGAACCATTGCACAAAAAGTAGCACGACTAGGGTACTACTGGCCCACCATGTACAATGATGCGACCAAAGTCGTTGACGCATGTGTTAATTGCCAGGAGCACGCTCCTATAATGCTGAAACCACAGTGTGACATGGTTAGTATCTCTAGTCCATGGCCATTTTACCAATGGGGAATTGATTTGGTCGGTCCGTTTCCCAAAGCACCAAGACGGGTTAAGTTCTTGGTTGTCGCAGTTGATTATTTCACAAAGTGGGTGGAAGCCGCACCACTAGCCACTGTCACTGGAAACAATATTCTCAAATTTGTCTGGAACAACATTGTGTGCCGTTTTGGAATCCCATGTATCATAATCAGCGACAATGGTAAGCAATTTTTGGAAAATCCATTCCGCGACTGGTGCAACGAGCTCAGTATTAAACAATAATTTACCTCGGTATCACATCCACAGGCAAACGGGCAAACTGAGGTAATAAACCGAACATTACTACAAGGCCTTAAAAAGCGACTAGGCAAAGCAAAAGGACAATGGGTCGAAGAGTTACCTAACGTACTCTGGGCGTATCGTACCACCGCAAAAACAGGTAACTATTGCACCCCATTCAGTTTAGTTTACGGGTCAGAAGTAGTTCTACCACCAGATATCGGGATTCCTACTTACCGTATCCACTCATATGACGAGTTTAAAAACGATGAGGACCTACGACTCAATCTGGACTTGTTGGAGGAACGAAGAGACCTAGCAGCACTATGCGAAGCTAGGTACAAACAACAGACGGAACAATACTACAACTTCAAAGTCCGTCACGTCCACCTAAAGGTCGGAGACTTTGCGCTTCGTAAAAATGAGGCAAGCCGACAAGAAGGCCAAAGGAAGCTTGACCCAAACTGGGAAGGGCCATATCAAATTATTGAGTCAAAGCGCCCATGAGCGTATGTGCTCAAAGATCTAACTAGGAAGTTAGTGCCAAAAACGTGGCACATTAGCAATTTACGCAAGTTCAACTTCTGACAAACAAGAAGAAGCGAAATGTCACATGACGACAATGTACTTAAAAAGTACAATGTACATAAATAATGTACGCATTCATGCGTCCTTGAATAAAAGGAAAGTTTGTACGATCGGCGCTATGTCATTTATAATACAACGCTAATAAAAGAGTATGGAGATAGTCTTATTGAGACTACACTCCTTGCAAAAATCTATATATCATTGCAAAAATTCAAGGAAAATCTTGTTGCAAGATCAACAATAAGCATCCCGCCACTAAAGGGATAAAAGCTAAAGCATCGCGATGCAATCCGGATCATATCCCATTAATAAAGGGATGATTGTTTCACAAAGACCCAACGATCGATTAAACTATTGCGACAGCAATAAAAGTTAGGGGCCTAAAAATGAGCTAACTCATTAGTCATAACACTTTCGGCTATATACATAGTAGGTCGTCAAGGTGATAGGCCATCATCAGTTCAAAACTTATAAAATACCATGCATGCATAAACTAGACATACTAGATTGTGTCATCATACATGGCTTGAGATATGTCATAAAGACATATTACAACACGCATATGCGTAACTCATGAATATCTACACATTCAGAATATAAAATATCAAATCTTAAGGATATAAACTAAGATATGAAAGATTTAAAATATACATATTCAAGATACAACCGATTACTACGAAGTAAACTCGCATGGCTCTTTCTCATGGTAGATAAAAACATACCAATATGAGCTTAAGTAAAAAATTAAAATCTTCTACGCAGATAGCATTTCTATGCTTTATCTTGAGAATATTTGAGAAATATTCAAGACAAACAATACTACCATCCAACTGGACTGTTATATGGTCAAAAATTTACGAATCATCAAAGTTGCCTTTCACGCCTCATTGATTAAAAAAAAGGGAAAAGGAAACGTATACAACATAAAATATAGTACTACTAGTCCTTTTCATTCATATCTTACAAATACAGTACATGGTGAAACTGAAGAACAACAAACTACTTAAGGACAACAACCAGGAAATAAGCATAAGTAGCCTATATCTTACAATGAAAATTTGGCTACAAGATAAGGTAACACCAAAATAAGCTTATGCAATAGGTCGACTGCTCGACCCTTCACCCGCGGCACCATCGCCATGTTCCAATATACCGCGAAGCAAATCCAATGACAAGTCAGGAGCTGAGATTATAGTTTCAATACACTCCCGTTTGGTTTTCTTGAGACCCCTAACAACTTCCTTGACTCTTAGCGGAAGATTAGGATCGTAACCCGGGACTCGTTGCTTAGACATATAGAGAGCACGCGCCTCTTGGCGCCCCAACTCGCGACCACGAGCAACCATCACTTTTTGGACCTTTGACATCTCGTCGTCAAACTGATCACTTCGAAACACTTTGACAAGCATCCTTGGGATACCTTTTCGCATCACCCAATCAAGGTGACGTCTCAACACCATCTTCTCTTGCTCCAGCAACCAAAACTTTCTTAGATAGATTTTACTCCAGCTCCTTCGCTCTAGTAAGGTCCCCAAACATACTAGTGTAGCCAGCACACGACATTGAGTAATGAGATTTTAAGCTTTAATTTTCACTATGTAAACTGTTCGCAGTAGTTTGCAACGACCCATTCATTGCTCGCGCTATAGCTGACATCCCTTCGGTCTCATGTAGAGAATAAGTGGCCTCGTCCACCCTTTTTTGATAACTAGCAAATGACTCGCCCGAGTTCTCATTACCAGAAGGTCCAACATAGTTTAGTTGAGGCATGTTGTTGAGGTAAGTTGAGTAGTCGTAAGGCTCAAATACTCCACCATACACTTGGCTTGTGTTAACATGTTTCACTCCCAAACCAACCGAGGAGTGGTTCTCGGCGCACGATCCATAGGCATAACTAGGTGTAACTCTAGTCATCATCTCCAAACCTTGTTCTACCTTCACTTGAGGCTTTGGTACATTCTCGTTTACACTTATATTCCCACCAATAATAGTGACATCTGGTAACTCAAACACATTCTCAAAGGGGCCCAAATCTTGAGGCACATCGCAAGCACTAGTAGCCACATCACCAGCAAATTTCTCCTTGACAGAAGGGTGGGAGCTAACATTGTTGATAACATCAAATATGTCCATGATTCTTAGTGTCAATTTCCCCCGTCATGTCATCATTATACGATTAAGTACCTTCATTTATGCTCTTATTCGTTTATATTTCATTTCAGGACAAGAGAAGAACAAATGAGCGTTTATGATGATTAATTGGCGTTGCCCCACTAAAGATTGGAATTTACTCTCGAAGTTATGCTGGAGACACAAAGACTACGGTCTAGTCGATTGATGGGACTACACCGTTAGATGATTAATACTTCCATTTGAAGGGGACTACGCCGTAGCATTCAGCGACCTACGGCGTACTAGTGACAACTACCAAGCTACGCCATAGTTAGTAATTGGACTATGGCGTAATGATGAAGATAAGTGCTCTACGCCCGTAACAAGTCATTGAGTTACGGCGTATGAGTTATTCTATGAAGACTACGACGTAGCATTCCAACACGCTATGCCGTAGAGGTTATGAACAAAGACTACGGCGTAGTCCTACAATACAGGTACGCCGTAGCCCTGGCGGGCATTATAAATACCAAAGGAAATCCGTTCATTAGACAAGCTCCCCTTTCCCAAACCTTCACTAGGGTTTTGGGAGAACGACCCAGAAGAAGAATGAAGGGCATGAAGACTAGAGAGATAGCGTCTAATTAGACTAAGAGCATCCTAGCCTAATCCATGTTTGAATTCTATTATGTTTTACATTCCATGAATTCTTTCTATTAAGAGTTGGTTTAGCTTATCATTTATATTTATCTATGTAGAAGTTTTCTTTGCTTGTTTGTAAACCTTTCGTTTCGGTAGTATTGAAGCTTGGTAGTATCTATTAGTCTAGGTGAATTAACCCTAGGACCCTAGACGAGTAGGTTGCGGGGCCTGGTAAGAATTGGCCATAGTACTACTTTTCCTTGTGTGCGAATTAACCCTAGGACCACCTACCAATTGGATATGCTTAAGAAGTTAGAGGGAATCTAAGATCTGACCATGCCAGGTTCCACTAGAACAAGTCTATTAAACATGGTACTTAATGACTCTTGAATCTTCGTAGGTTCATGCCGACCGATGAACTCTCGTCTTTACAATAGGCGGGAATAGGACAAGGTGCCAGATAGGGCGGACGATTTGACCATTTGACTCTTGTCGACTTTCACCCACTACGTAGAATCCTAGAATATGAATGTTGCTAAACTTTAACATCTTAATGACCTATTCCTAGCTATCTTACCTTTATTTCTTATTCTGTTTAATTATGTCTTGATTACTACTACTCTATCCATCTAATATCCCTTTTTAGTATTTATCTTATTTTGCATTGTAACACCCCCATTTTTCATAGATCGCAACGGATTTAGAGTTGGGGTATTACTTCATGGAAACAAAGACAAGACAATAGAAAACGACTCGAAAAGAGACGTTTTTGAAAAAGGTGTTATCATTCATTTATTCATCAGAGTTTTTACAGTAAAAGATATACTTTTACCAAAAGTAAGGTCCCTAAGATACGTTTTTAGTCAAAAACTGATGAATGATAACTATTATGGACGTCCTCATGTCCAATTCTTCTTCATGTCAGGGTTCCTAAAGAGCTTAGTTACCTAGGATAACATGCTTAAAAGTCAACACTAAGGTTGAGTGAGAGTCATAGGTTTAAGTAGTTAGGGTGTGAATACAAGTTCCACAGGGTTCAGCTTAAACCCTATGTGTGGAAAAGTTAGTGATAGTAGGTATATTGCACTAAGCTCATGAACCACACATTAACAGTCCGGGTCATGGGGTCTGCAGACAACCATGAGGGGACGGGAAAGATAACTTTGCCAAAGTTAATCCTTCAGAGAGGGTTCAAATATAGTACTTATTGATACCTCCAGTGAGAGGTAGTATCAACGAGAGTTGTCAAACTCCAATAGATTTATCAACTATATTTGAGTTCACTTGGGTAATATCCCAAATGATTAGATTCATGAATTTTAGTTATTATTTAGTGGTGGCAGATAGTTTACTCGTGCAACAACCAAAGAAAAAGACTTGTATTCGGTTTAAAGCATGTATCCCCCTCACAGGGTTGTAAAGCATTTAAAAGTGAGGCTATGAAAATTCACCTGGGTCTTAAGGTAAGTAAAGTAGGGGTTTAGACAACTCACTCACGTATCTTGGGGGTAGTGTAGGTGTGTGTATGTCAAGTCTTTGTTTAGGTTTTCTCAACTAATTACTCTTAAGGTTTTTAAATATAACNATTTAAAAGATTCTCATTGTTAAGATGATAGTGTGAAGATATTTTTATTATATTTTTATTATATACTACCATTTTCAATATGTAACATCGACATAATTTTCACAATTATATCAAATATTAAGTCACGCAATATTCCACGACGTTTAATTAAGAAAGTGACATTAACACACCGCAAGACAAAAAACTACATTAAGAGCAAAAATATTAAGGACTAAGTTTGTAGATACGCAACATACTTTCTCAAAAGTACCGAAATACGTAACCTACTAAAAATATTACTTATATCGCTAACAAACTTTCAAAATTGGCACAAGATACGTAATGTTGACCGGATTTTCACCTGGTTGACCGGTTTGGAGGTTAACATATAAAAAAACTTACATTATCGGTCCCTGTGGTTTGCGTCTGTTTTCACCGGTCATCCTTTAACGTTATTTCAGTTATAAAAGTTACAATAATGGTCCTTGTCGTTTGGGTTGGCTTTTACCTTTAGTCCGTTGACTTTATTTTCACTTTTTCGTCCGGTTTTACACGTTTTGGTCCGTTTTTACACGTTTTTTTTTTCGTTTTTCCACTTTTATAAAAAAAATCGAATAAAATTTTATAAAAAATATTTTATAAAAAAAATCGAAAAAAAATATTTTTCTAAAAAATTTTCGAAAAAAAATATTTTTTCTAAAAAATATTTTTTTTCGAAAATATTTTAGAAAAAATATTTTTTTTCGAAAATATTTTAGAAAATATTTTTTCTAAAATGTTTTCGAAAAAAATTTTCTAAAAAATTTTTTAGAAAAAATATTTTTTCCAAGGTTGCAAAAATCGCGAATCGGTAGTCGGGCGGTCGACCACCTTGTAGCTTGTAATCGGTCTAGGCGTGATTAATCGGTGATTAATCGGATTGGTAATACTGACAAATTTTAGTTATTTCCGGCAAGTTTTGTGTATTTCCGGTGAGTTTTAGGTATTTCCGGCAAGGTATTTTCTAAAAAACAACTTGTAATAGACTTAAAAAGTTACTATAAGTGATCAAAATAAGTTTATAGTGAGTTTTGGGTACTTCCGACAAGATTTATAGGTTTCCGGAAAGTTTGACCACCATTTACCGCGGTTGACCTATGTGTTTGACCCAGTTACATAAATCGGCAAGGTCTGTGGCCTTGTAGCACCTAATCGGTGATTAATCGGCCTTGGAGACCTTTTTTTGCAACACTGATTTTTTCTAAAAAATATTTTTTTTCAAAAATATTATAGAAAAAAAATTTTTTTCGAAAATATTTTATTCAAATAATTTTTTTTTTTAAATTCGAAAAAATATTTTTTTTATTCAAATATTTTTCTAAAAAATTTTTATTTTTTTTCTAAAAAAATTTTCGAAAAAAAATATTTTTCTAAAAAATTTTCGAAAAAAAATATTTTTTCTAAAAATATTTTTTTTCGAAAAAAAATATTTTTCTAAAAAATTAAAAAATATTTTTTTCGGAAATTTTTTAGAAAAATATTTTTTTTTGATTTTTTTTATAAAATATTTTTTATAAAATTTTATTCGATTTTTTTTATAAAAGTGGAGAAACGAAAGAAAACGTGTAAAAACGGACCAAAACGTGTAAAAACGGACGAAAAAGTGAAAATAAAGTCAAGGGACTAAAGGTGAAAGTCAACCCAAACGACAAGGACCATTATTGTAACTTTTATAACTGAAATAACGTTAAAGGATGACCGGTGAAAACAGACGCAAACTACAGGGACCGATAATGTAAGTTTAATTATATGTTAACCTCCAAACCGGTCAACCAGGTAAAAATCCGGTCAACATTACGTATCTTGTGCCAATTTTAAAAGTTTGTTAGCGATATAAGAAATATTTTTAGTAGGTTACGTATTTCGGTACTTTTGAGAAAGTATGTTGCGTATCTACAAACTTAGTCCTAAATATAACATAACACTGTTCGGGCCATCGTAATCCAGAAGTATAACTCCTCACATGAAGCTCCCTACTATTATATTATGTTATCAACATAATATCATTCGGGCTTCCATAATTCAGAAGTATATAACTCCTCACATGAAGCTCCATATTATTCAGTTATGTTGTTACTAGATTTAGTTATAACATAACACCGTTCGGGCTATTATAATTCAGAGGTCATGCAATAATCATTTGAGGAGCCAGGGCACTTTAAATCGTAAACACAGCAAACTCGTCAAAACGAAATATCCACATGATACCCCTCACATGAAGCTCCCTAGTATTGTGTTATGCTTCTAACATAAAATAGGTTTTTATACTTATATGAAAATAGTCCGTTTATACCCTTCAAGTTTATATATTTACACTTTCTACCCTATACTTATAAACTTATAATATTTAAGCATATAACTTCCTAACTTTTGCACATTTAGTCCCTATACTTATATATTTTAGAGAAATGGCAAAAATGGTCCTTACACTATACTAACTTTCAATATTTACCTTTTATACTCTTAACTTAACAATATTTGCAAAACTAGTCCTTTTAAGTTTATAACTTATTTTACTTTCTATCCTAGCGTTTTAGAACTTTGAAAAAAGAGTCCTTATACTTATAAATTCTAAGTAATGTCAAAAACAGTCCCTAGACTTCATATTTTCAGAAATTTACAATATATACCCCTATCATGAAAACTATTGCAAAACTAGTCCTTTTATCATGCAAATTGTATTCTAATGAGATAATTAAGTTTCCTAGCTTATTTTTGGTTAATATATACTTAACTAAGTCTCCTAATTCATATTATATCACATAATGAGGCAATTTAGCACATAAACTCCTAATTATCTAAAACTAGGGTTTCAAAATGAAAACTTCTAAAAGAAAAGGTTCAAGGCTATCGTATGGTTTCTAAGGCATGTTCTAAGTGTCCTAGGTCAGTACTAAGGTTATTAGATTCAAAGGTGAGGCTTACCTAGGTCGTGGGAAGCTTAACGAGGCTATCTAGGGTTTTCTCGGCCAAAACCACACAACTCAGACAAAGGCTAAGGCTAAGGTACTCGACTTCTAAGGCTTCTAAGGGTCTTTTACTACAGAAAGTTTAAAGTAGAGGCAAGAGAGGGATTTGGTGTGGTATGAAATGAAAGGGGAGGAGGTCGCGATTATTATAGGTTTCGTGGGGAATTAGCGAGCACGCAAAGTGACTGCATTAGTCATCGGGGCGGGGGGGGGAGGCGGTAAGCAAGGCTATGGGTGTTGTGGAAGGTCTAAACCGTGACTAAGGTTGAGCTATGGTATAGGATAGGGGGCTGAGGATAAGCGGTTTGTGGTGGAGGTCTTGATGAAACGAAAAATGTGTACGTTTTTAGGGGTCGGTTTGGTCCTAATTCGATACTGTTTTGTTGGGAATTCTCACCCAAGTCGTTCTTTTCTCGAATTTTAGCCGTACTTTTGAAGGAAAATCACAAAAAGAAAGGCTTTT